>CALYMW010000213.1:0-44361 GCA_944588485.1 Phosphuga atrata | reverse complement strand
GACAAGACTAGACAGACAAGACTAGACAGACAAGACTAGACAGACAAGACTAGACAGACAAGACTAAACAGACAAGACTAGGCAGACAAGACTAGACAGACAAGACTAGACAGACAAGACTAGACAGACAAGACTAGACAGACAAGACTAGGCAGACAAGACTAGGCAGACAAGACTAGACAGATAAGACTAGACAGATAAGACTAGTCAGACAAGACTAGTCAGACAAGACTAGACAGACAAGACTAGACAGACAAGACTAGGCAGACAAGAGTAGGCAGACAAGACTAGGCAGACAAGACTAGGCAGACAAGACTAGACAGACAAGACTAGACAGACAAGACTAGACAGACAAGACTAGACAGACAAGACTAGACAGACAAGACTAGGCAGACAAGACTAGACAGACAAGACTAGACAGACAAGACTAGACAGACAAAACTAAACAGACATGAGAAGTTTTGTCTGTTTAGTGTCTATTAAAAATAATACTGTCTACTTTTTTTAAAGTTTAGTCATTGTCTGATAATCCGTCTAAATTTGTACGGTCTGCTGCATTGTGTTCTCTCATTAATGTAGTCAAGCTTGTCGAATTTAGATGCTAGCTTTACCTTGAAACACGTCCGTTTTAATTACCCAATTCAGAAATAAATGTCTTTGGGTAAACTTATTATCTAGAAATGAAATAATTTGCCAAGTTTCTTCACAATCTTGTCTCTCTAATTTCAGACATTTGATTTTAAAATCTGCAATCTTGTCTGGCTTGTGTATAGTCTGAAACACTAGAGACCAGTTTAGAATACAAGTTTACAGTTAATTTTGACAGGTATGTCATATTTTGTTTGTTAATATCTTGTAATCATTGTAATCTTAATATTCCAGACTTGCCTTGTTTGTCTAATATTTTTGCAGCAAGGCCAAAAAACTGTTGTTCTAATGAATCTAACTGACTGATTTTAATGCTTTGTGGTTTAGAATGGAATTGTAATGAAGCTTTGGTTCGTTATTCTTTATTGTGGATTAGAAATTAAAATCGATGTAAATTTTCTGAATTTGTTTTCGACTCACTATTCGCTTTGGCCTTGCTAGAAAAATGATGCCGGAGTTTCTGAGAACGAAAACGATGACAGAATTTCCTCCATTCGGAATTCACACTGCATACCAAATCTAAATTCTATTTTTGCATCTATCTACCACTGAAGGATAAAGAAACAAATTTGATATATTCTAATCACTCAGAAATCAAACTTGAAATGTTCAAAAAGTCAAATAAAATGGAATTGTAAAAATAAGAAAAAAATGTTTTTGTAACAATGTAAAATAAGTTTGTTTCTATGTTAATTATTACCAATTTGATAGATGGAAAAACGCTAGATAATGTGGTTCCTTATAAGAAATTTAATTCTCTACAAGTTTTATTTGAAACATTTTTCAAAATTTAGTTTTCGAGTTATTTTCGCGTTTTTGAGGCAAGAAAAATATAAAACAAAAACAAGGTTTTAACTTGGTTCAAGGTTGATTATTACCAAATTGAAGCGCTAGAAATCACTAGGTAATTAGATTTCTGATACGAAATTTAATTTCCTACAAATTTTATTTGAAACATTTTTCAAAATTTCGTTCAGTTTTCGAGTTATTTTCGCGTTTTTGAGACAAGAAAAATTTAAAACAAAAACAAGGTTTTAAGATTGATTATTGCCAAATTGACGCACTAAAAATCACTAGGCAACTAGGTTTCGTATAGGAAATTTAATTTCTTACAAGTTTTATTTGAAACATTTTTCAAAATTTCGTTTAGTTTTTGAGTTATTTTCCCATTTTTGAGACAAGAAAAATATAAAACAGTCAAATTTTATTTTTAGTGTATTTTTCTTGTCCTGCAAATAATTCGAAAACTAAACGAAGAATTAACAAGGTTTTAACTTGGTTCAAGGTTGATTATTACCAAATTGAGGGCCAAAAAATCACTAGATAACTAGGTTTCTTATAGGAAATTTAATTTTCTACAAGTTTTATTTGAAACATTTTTCAAAATTTCGTTTAGTTTTCGAATTATTTGCAGGACAAGAAAAATGTACACCAAAAATAAAATATGACTTTGTTCAATTTCGATTATTACCAGCTCGGCAAATGATTCATTACCAAGTTTTCTCCAATAAAAAAACCAATTAAGTCATCTCCTGAAATTATGTAAATGGCAAAAATCTCAATTGAAGTTTTGACCATATGGTCGCTCAAAACTAAAAAACTTCTTTGTCCAACTTTCGAGTGTGTTTGGAGTGAGTCAGGATGACGCAATACGTTAACGCATAGAAATACGTTTCTTATGTTTTCCAACGGAAAGCAAACCCGTTTGTTAGATGCCTTATACGGCAGACCCATTGTGCTTACACAACAAGAAGACGGAGAAGAAATTTCAATTCTCTTCGACTTCACAAACAATTTATTAAAAAGATTGCCAAACATAATTAGTTAACTTAAATAAACTTAAAATTCAAACATAATTATAGAACTTAATTAAATAAAAATATTACTGGGCCGATAGCCTTATATAAACAATTTAACATATTTTATGGACAATGAAGATAAGACTGTTAGACATAATCTAATAAAATCTTGCGTTTCGTCTAAGCACATATTGAATAACAGGCCGACATAATAGACCTTTTCATAGTTTTTTGTGCGTATTTGTCAATTTCCGCCTTGTTATACGTCAAAAAGTGCCCGAACTTTTTGATGTATAACTAAATAAACTTTCATATTCCCGCCTATCAAACTTGACGGATGCGCATGCGCTTAACTAATGAAACTTCGCTGGGCTGGACATACGGGTCCCAAGAATGCTGTTCCAAAAACTACCAGGAGGAAAACCAGGAGGAAAGTTTTGTATCTGCTGCAGATACAAAACTGAAGAAGGTCAAACGACCGCGAAAGATGGAGGCAGGGACTGCAGGAGGCCAAGGCTCGATTTGGGCTGCAGCGCCATTCAAGAAGAAGATATACAGAACATAAGCGGTTCCAAAAGAATCGCTACCATCAACTTTTATATCCCTCCCAACAAAGAAGAGTGGCAAGCATATGATAAGCTGAATGGATCACACATCAAAAATCCTGTTGAAGGTCAAACATAACAGAATATACAGGAAACTAGACGCAGACATCAGCGATACGCAATTTGGATTCCGTTAAGGTCTAAACTGAAAAACCTTAGGGAGTGGTTTAGTTGTACTAACAACCAACTATTTTGATCTGGAGATGGGTGAGGCGAGAATGGGAGCCTTCAGATGCAGGTGTTATGGCACTCAGGAGGCTCTGGTTAGGTCAGGGCACACCACGATAACGAATGTAATATCAGAGCCAAACCTCAATATTGAGGGTGACTCAATGCCGAGAAGGCTATCATTCGATCTACCCTTCAAAACACAACTACATTGGACAGGAGGCAAGGAAACAATCGCATGTCAATTTGGGCTGGACTGGTATACAGACGGCTCCAAAAAGGACAGTGGTCAGTGGATCTATGGAACATCCCTGGGGTATTCTTCTTCTTCTTTAAGTTCCATGTCCGTTCCGAACGTTGGTAACCATCTGGGCTATGATGACTTTATTCACTGCGGCACGGAAAAGTTCTGTTGTCGTCAAGCCGAACCAGGTTCTTAGGTTTTTCAACCAAGATATTCGTCTGGCGCCGATTGACCTCTTTCCTGCCACCTTTCCCTGGATAATATTCTGCAGCAAATGAAATCTATCTTCGTTTCTCATGATGTGGCCAAGATATTCTAGCTTTCTGCACTTGACTGTGTTTAGAACCTCTCTCTTTGTTCATTCTATGGAGGATCTCATCATTGGTTATTCGATCCCTCCAGGAGACTCTCAGCATTCTGCGATATATCCACATTTCAAATGCCTCCAACTTTTTGCTGGTGGCTTCTGTCAGTGTCCACGATTCCATTCCGTAAAAAAGAACCGAAAACACATAGCATCTCATCATTCTCAGCTTTGTAGTCATTGTTAGGTTGTGGCTTGTTAGTACAGATCGCATTTTGGTAAAAACAGATCTTGCCTTTTCAATGCGAATTTTTATCTCCTGAGAGTGATCCCACCGATCATTAACATTTGTGCCAAGATATGTATACCTCTCCACCCGTTCGATTGGCTCTTGATTGACAGTAAGTTCACAGTTTTCAATATAGGACTTGCTGATGACCATAAGTTTTGTACCCTATACCCTATACCCTGGGGTATAGCTTAGATAGAAACATCCGCAAAGGACAATGAAATGGCTTAGCGTGCCATGAAATTAAATGTAAAACAAAGTGGAACTGTCTTCAGAACCCTAAGGCTGGCAAGAGGACACGCTGGCAAGTCACAAGGGACCGTTAGGAAACGAAATGGCGGACAAGTTAGCAAAGGGTGGTGCTAACAAAGTAAACATCAGTGCTAGCAGGGACTACTACATTACCAAAGTCATGGCACGAAATGAAATCTGTAAATGGGTAGCTACTAAGCACTGGATACAGTGGAATAAAATAATTGGTTTGAAACATATCAAACGAATGCTAGAAATTTCATCGGTTTCTTTAACTGCTGAAACCCTAAAACTCAAGGTAGCAGATCATAGAATACTCAGAAGATCCTAGGCCCGGAAAAGGAAGATGGGAAATTCCGAAGGCGGCATAACTCTGAGCACTACGAACATATTGAGATACTCTCTGACTGTGCAAGGAAAAGAAGGGTAGGTTTATATAGCCACGTTGCAAGACTGCCTCCAAAACTACTAACCAACCGTCTGTTCACCTTGGTACCTTCGTACAACTTGGTTGACAGAAACCGAGAAGGATATTAAAGAACTGGTAATAACAGATCTCCAAAACAGACAGTCTCTGAGACACGCCCTGAAGGAAGTCCGTGGATTTCCGGGAAAATCCCGAAGAAAAGGTACCCCCTGGACAGAAGAGAGCAGAAGATGCGACAATACTGGGCAAAGGTCAAAGCCTAACAGTGGAACAAGCGTGGTGCAAAGTAGGCCTATTTGAAAGAAGAAGTAACATAATACTAGATAAAACTGGACGGTTAGTGAAAACCGCCCTAGTTGTCGCCTCCCCGACCAGGATTCGAACCCGGATCTCCCGTATTGAAAGGCTGGTTGTCAACTACACTACCGGGGATAGATATACAAGACTAGACAGACAAGCCTAGACAAACTATATTTGTGATAATTAGTTTATGTTGCAATGTAAGAGATTTATCACAGTCTGTATTACTCTCCATGATCACTGCTAAATACTCGAGCAAATAGTCGATATACAAGTTTTATAAGACAAATTGTTATTTATTTTCTCGACTGGCATCACGTCTATATATAGAACCAAGATTGCTCATTTGGGAGTGTGTATTGATGGGAAATACTCGACACCTATATCATTCTAAATTCAAAAAAAAATGATTTCAAATATAAAGAATCTCGGGTGAATATGAAAAGATTAATGAAATTAATAAAAAAATCATTAATGAAAGGATTAATGTGTTAATGTTTGAAACAAAGCTGTATGAATTAGACTGACTTGGACAAGACAAATCTGAATTATACCCCCAAACTTTCAAATTTGACATCCAAATGACACTCAAACTTTCAAATTTGACATCCAAATGACACCCAAACTTTCAAATTTGACATCCAAATGACACTCAAACTTTCAAATTTGACATCCAAATGACAACCAAACTTTCAAATTCGACATCCAAATGACACCCAAACTTTTAAATTTGACATCCAAATGACACTCAAACTTTCAAATTTGACATCCAAATGACAACCAAACTTTCAAATTCGACATTCAAATGACACCCAAACTTTTAAATTTGACATCCAAATGACACTCAAACTTTCAAATTTGACATCCAAATGACACCCAAACTTTCAAATTCGACATTCAAATGACACCCAAACTTTTAAATTTGACATCAAAATGACACTCAAACTTTCAAATTTGACATCCAAATGACACCCAAACTTTCAAATTCGACATCCAAATGACACCCAAACTTTTAAATTTGACATCCAAATGACACTCAAACTTTCAAATTTGACATAGATTTATCTATGGTAAATCATATGCTTTGTGCTCCCCACTTTGTGCTCCTTGTGCTTCATATGCTTTGTGCTTGGGTGGGTAAGGGGTGACGGCAATAATCACCAAGTAAGTCCGACCCAAATGTCAACCTCTCCTGCATGCGGTGCCCGCTGCTAGATAACGAACGAGGCTCTGGCGACCGAGTCATGGCGGTATAACCATTCCAACGAGAATAAAGGAAATGTATTCTCACAACATAAAGGAAGGCAACGGGATACCACCTTTATTATTCTTTCCCAAGACAATAACATGAGTACATTTCATTCAAAACTTTCCGGAGCTATAAATAGTTCCCCAATCGGATCTCCGGGGGGGACGGCTTTAAATGTAACAAATATAAGAGCAAACCTAAGAAAACCATTGAAGATAGGAACATGGAATGTAAGAAGCCTATTTGAAGTTGGGAAATCGGCAAACCTCACACGAGAAATGAACAGACTTGAACTAGATGTCCTGGGCGTTGCTGAGACCTGGTGGCCTGGCATCGGAGAGTGCAATGTGGATAACGGAGTATTTTTCTACTCTGGTAATGAAGATCCAAAACATAGGAAGGGAGTAGGAATCGTTATAACTAAAGAACTATTGAAATCTGTGGTGGACTTTGTCCCATACTCGGACCGCACTGCTTTATTGAAGCTCAGAGCCAAGCCAAACGATCTTAATATAATACAGGTATATGCACCAACTGCGGAATCGCCGGACCATGATGTAGAAAATCTTTATGATGAAGTCAAAGAATTGCTTAAATTGACTAAAAAACACGACGTCAACATAATCATGGGTGACTTCAATGCCAAAATAGGTAAGGGTAGAGTTGAGGAGTTGGTCGGACCATATGGTCTTGGAGAAAGGAACGAGAGAGGCGATCGACTTTTGCAATTCTGCCAAGAGGAAAGCATGAGAATAACAAATACATGGTTTCAACTACACCCTCGCCGACTTTATACCTGGAAGTCCCCAGCGGACCGACTACACAATTTAGTGCGAAACCAAATAGATTTCATCCTAATTAACCAGAGATTCAGCTCGACCATCAAGAGGGCCGTCACATATCCTGGGGCGGATGTACCTTCTGACCATGTGCTGTTGATGGCCGTCTTGAAAATTTCCTTGTCAAGGCAAAGAAAGTCAACCACACAGCGACGGGTGGCGTTGGAAAAATTGAGGGACCCAATAATAAAATCTGAGATGTGTAATGAGATAAACACACAAATTCAAACAACAACATCGAATATTGGAGATGAGCCGACGCAATCTTGGACAAAGATAATGGACATTGCAACAAACTCAATGCAAAACAGATTAGGATATAGGACAAAGAACAAAGAGCAAAAATGGATGACAGATGAGATTTTGTTGTTAATGGACGAACGTCGAAAACACAAGAACAAGGCGCACAGCAGCAGGTACAAAGAAATTCAAAGACTAATAAGATCAAAGATTAGAATAGCAAAAAACGAATGGCTTAAACGTGAATGCTTAGAAATAGAACAGCTGCAAAATCAACACGACGATTTTAATCTGCACAAAAAGCTAAAGGAGACTGCTGGCATATATAAAAAAATGAGATCAACTATAACAGTAAATATTAGCAACCAGATAGTCCTCGACAACAAAGAAAAGAACACTGTCTGGGAAAGGTATATTGAAGAACTTTTTGACGACGACAGACCCCCAGCTGGCACCAATAACTCTCTGACCGGCCCATCGATCACTAAGGGCGAGATCAAAAACGCTATACGTAATTAAAAAAATAACAAAGCGGCTGGCCCAGATGAAATTCCGTCAGAAATACTTAAACTCCTAGATGAAAGAGGCATCACAGCACTACATAAAGTATTTAACACCACATATGAGACAGGTCACTACCCCAAACAGTGGTTGTGCTCTACCTTTATCCCCCTGCCTAAGAAGACCAATGCAAGAAAATGTGAAGATCATAGACTTATTAGCCTGATGAGCCACACTTTAAAAATATTCCTCAAAATCATACACCAGAGAATTTACAAGAAATGTGAAAGAGACATAGGCGCCTCGCAGTTTGGGTTTAGGTACACGAGAAGCGATAGTTGCAACACAAGTGCTTGTCCAAAACTGCTATGATCAGAGAAAGGATGTGTGTCTATGTTTCATAGACTATGAAAAGGCATTTGATCGCGTACAACACCACAAATTAATGCAGCTCCTCAATAGGCTTGATATAGACCAAAAGGACATTAGATGCATTGAAAACCTATATTGGAACCAAACAGCGCAAATCAAATTAGGCAATAATATGTCCAAAGCCATACAGATTAGAAGGGGGGTACGACAGGGATGTGTGCTGTCTCCACTCCTATTCAACTTATATTCGGAAATAATATTCCAAGAGGCTTTGGAAGACGTGGAAATGGGAGTCAAAGTTAATGGAGTGTGGATTAACAATATCCGCTATGCTGACGACACGGTCTTAATCGCGGATAACATACACGACCTACAACAACTGGTCAACAAGGTAGGAGAACAGAACAGAGCAAATCAATGGGCTTAAATATCAACATCAAAAAAACAAAGTTTATGATTATCTCTAGAAACCTAAATATGTTTGAAAACTCCACCATAACATTTAACGCAGGGCGCATAGAAAGAATAGAAAAATTTAAATACTTGGGCATCTGGCTTTTCGAAGACTGGACATCAGACAAGGAAATAAAATGTCGCATTGAACAAGCTCGACAGGCATTCCTGAGGTTTCGAAGAGTGCTGACCTGTTCCGATTTTGACCTCAACCTAAGACTCAGATTCATTAAATGCTACGTCTGGTCGGTGCTTCTTTACGGTATGGAAGGTTGGACTTTAAAGACGGCTGCAATTAACAAATTAGAGGCTTTCGAGATGTGGCTGTATCGCAGAATCCTGAAGATACCTTGGACGGCTAGATTAACAAACGAAGAAGTTCTAAGACGTGACAACAGACAACGTGAACTGTTTGAATTGATTAAGAAAAGAAAAACGGCATATCTAGGGCATATAATGCGGAGCACGAAATATCAATTCTTGCATCTATTGATCGAAGGCAAGATCGAAGGCCGGAGAGGGATCGGAAGGAGAAAAATGTCCTGGCTGCGAAATATCAGACAGTGGACAGGGCTACGCCATATACAGTCGTTGATACACACCGCAAGGAATAAGGAAGCAATGGAAAATGTTATCGCAAACATCCATTAATGGATACGCATTGGAAGAAGAAGAAGTGCTCCCCGGTTTGGGAACCCCTGATTTATAAATTTTCTTAGGATCAATTTTACGCGAGAAATTTCCTAAAATAACTGGATTAGTAAATAGGTCAATATTAAGTTTAGGTTGTTATTACTAGAGACCCAAGATTATTTAAAATAGTTTTAATGGATTGTTGAATAAGACGTCTATAATTGAAATGTGTTGTGTAAATGTTATTTTAAATTGTGTAAGTTATTTTGTATGTTATCTTATCTTTCATTTGGTTTACATTGGTTATGGACTTAGTCATGCTGATAAACGAAATGTTGTAACGGATTTGAATTGTTCATTTCGAGAAATAAATAATTTCGATAAATAATGAGAGTTGTGGTACACGGGCGTAGCCAGGGTGTAGTTTCGTAGGGAGGTTTTGTAGAAATGCACCAATTTACTTTCTAAAACACACAAGGGTTCATAAACTCCACATCTACCATGCTTTCTTGAAGATAGTCGTCTCTACTCGTCCCTTCTCATTTCAATATAATATTTATATTATATTTCGGGGGGATTTGAACCCCCGACCCCCCCCTCCTGGCTACGCCCATGCGTGGCGATGATGTTATTATTAATGAGAGTATTTATTATTTATTGAGTATGGTATTATTTAGATTTTATTATTATTTATTAGATAGTGTACAATGTGTACAATGAATAGTGTACAATGATTGTTATTAATGAGAGTTTTTAAGTTAATAAATGTGAGGTCTTAAACGTTCGATTTTAGTTTGTGAACTTGAAATTTCAGTTTGAGTCTAGGGCGATAAACATTCCAGTTTTTCTTCTTTCGCCCGACTCGACCCGCTTCCTACCTTTTTTATCGCGCTCCGACCGTCCAACGGCCAAACACATCTCTACCTGTGTGACTACAACCCGAAAATCACGATTGCAAGTTTTATTATCACCCAAACGCGTTGAGCGCCGTGTCTCAGAGTTACGCAATTGTAAAAGTGTATTCAAAGCATCCCATATTTGATGCAGATGGGATAACTATTCAATTCAAAATTCAATTTAATAAACTAATGATATTAACCCGATACTATTAATACTAAAGATTAGAATAAACTTATATTACAATATTCTTGTATTGGAATAATCCGGAAAATTGCTCGCGTAAAATTGCTCGTAAGAAAATTTATAGACCAGGGATTCCCAAACCGGGGAGCACAAAGCATATGATTTACCATAGATAAATCTATGTCAAATTTGAAAGTTTTGGTTGTCATTTGGATGTCACATTTAAAAGTTTGGGTGTCATTTGGATGTCAAATTTGAAAGTTTGTGTGTCATTTGGACGTCAAATTTGAAAGTTTGGGTCCCTTTTGAATGACAAATTTGTAAGTTTGGGTGTCATTTGGACGTCAAATTTGAAAGTTTGGATGGCATTTGGATGTCAAATTTGAAAGTTTTGGTTGTCTTTTGGAAAATTTTGGGTACCTTTTGAATGACAAATTTGTAAGTTTGGGTGTCATTTAGACGTCAAATTTAAAAGTTTGGGTGTCATTTGGATGTAAAATTTGAAAGTTTGGATGGCATTTGGATGTCAAATTTGAAAGTTTGGGTGTCATTTGTATGTCAAATTTGAAAGTTTGGACGGCATTTGGCTGTGAAATTTGAAAGTTTGACTGTCATTTGGATGTCAAATTTGAAAGTTCTGGTGTCATTTGGATGTCAAATTTGAAAGTTTGGATGTCATTTGGATAACAAATTTAAAAGTTTGGGTGTCATTTGGATGTCAAATTTGAAAATTTGAGTATCATTTGGACGTCAAATTTGAAAGTTTGGGTGCCTTTTGAATGACACATTTGTAAGTTTGGGTGTCATTTGGACGTCAAATTTGAAAGTTTGGGTGTCATTTGGATGTCAAATTTGAAAGTTTGGATGTCATTTGAATGTCAAGTTTGAAAGTTTGGATGTCATTTGTATGTAAAATTTGAAAGTTTGGATGTCAAATTTAAAAGTTTGGGTGGCATTTGGACGTCAAATTTGAAAGTTTGGGTGCCTTTTGAATGACAAATTTGTAAGTTTGGGTGTCATTTAGACGTCAAATTTAAAAGTTTGGGTGTCATTTGGATGTCAATTTTAAAAGTTTGGGTGCCTTTGGAATGACAAATTTGTAAGTTTGGGTGGCATTTGGACGTCAAATTTGAAAGTATGGGTGTCATTTGTATGTCAAATTTAAAAGTTTGGATGGCATTTGGATGTCAAATTTGAAAGTTTGAGTGTCATTGGGATGTCAAATTTGAAAGTTCTGGTGTCATTTGGATGTCTAATTTGAAAGTTTAGATGTCATTTGGATGTCATATTTGAAAGTAGATACAGGACTAAGATATCTAACCAACTGTGAATCTGCAGTTATATTCCTGCTTGATTTTGAGATTGTTTAAATAATTGAAACATTTATTTAAAACAGAACGTTTATTGTTAGACAAGATAAGAAGCAATAACTATTGTAGATATCCTGTCTCAACGGATTTGAATCGTTGGAAAAGTCGTTTCGGTTATTATTTATTTAAACTAATTATTTGCAGATTAGGACAAAAAAATGAGTTGATTTGAGTTTGTATGTCATTTGGATGTCAAATTTGAAAGTTTGGGTGTCATTAGAATGTCAAATTTGAAAGTTTGGGTGTCATTTGGATATCAAACTTGAAAGTTTGCGTGTCATTTGTATGTCAAATTTGAAAGTTTGGGTGTCATTTGGATGTCAAATTTGAAAGTTTGGGTGTCATTAGAATGTCAAATTTGAAAGTTTTGGTGTCATTTGGATATCAAATTTGAAAGTTTGCGCGTCATTTGTATGTCAAATTTGAAAGTTTGGGTGTCATTTGGATGTCAAATTTGAAAGTTTGGGTGTCATTAGAATGTCAAATTTGAAAGTTTGGGTGTCATTTGGATATCAAATTTGAAAGTTTGCGTGTCATTTGTATGTCAAATTTGAAAGTTTGGGTGTCATTTGGATGTCAAATTTGAAACTTTGGGTGTCATTTGGATATCAAATTTGAAAGTTTGGGTGTCATTAGGATATCAAATTTAAAAGTTTGCGTGTCATTTGTATGTCAAATTTGAAAGTTTGGGTGTCATTTGGATGTCAAATTTGAAAGTTTGGGTGTCATTTGGATGTCAAATTTGAAAGTTTGGGTGTCATTTGGATGTCAAATTTGAAACTTTGGGTGTCATTTGGATATCAAATTTGAAAGTTTGGGTGTCATTTGGATATCAAATTTAAAAGGTTGCGTGTCATTTGTATGTCAAATTTGAAAGTTTGGGTGTCATTTGGGTGTCAAATTTGAAAGTTTGGGTGTCATTTGGATATCAAATTTGAAAGTTTGGGTGTCATTTGGATATCAAATTTGAAAGTTTGCGTGTCATTTGTATGTCAAATTTGAAAGTTTGGGTGTCATTTGGATGTCAAATTTGAAAGTTCGGGTGTCAATTGGATGTCAAATTTGAAAGTTTGGGTGCAATTTGGATGTCAAATTTGAAAGTAGATACAAGACTAAGATATCTAACCAACTGTGAATATTCCAGCTTTATTTTGTGATTGTTTAAATAATTAAAACATTTCTTTAAAACAGAAAGTTTATTGAATGACATTAAGTTAACTAATACAACGTTGTTGCAGACATATCCAATTGTGTTATCAAATTTCAAGAAAAGTTATCTGGCTCTGTCATTATTACTTTGTCTATCTGTCATTATTACTTTGTCTCTCTGTCAGTATTACTTTGTCTCTCTGTCATTGTTACTTTGTCTCTCTGTCATTATTACTTTGTCTCTCTGTCGTTATTACTTTGTCTCTCTGCCATTCTTACTTTGTCTCTCTCCTCTATGTCATTATTACTTTGTCTCTATGTCTGTATTACTTTGTCTCCCTGTCAATATTACTTTGTCTCTCTGTCATTATTACTTTGTCTCTCTGTCGTTATTACTTTGTCTCTCTGCCATTCTTACTTTGTCTCTCTCCTCTATGTCATTATTACTTTGTCTCTATGTCTGTATTACTTTGTCTCCCTGTCAATATTACTTTGTCTCTCTGTCATTATTACTTTGTCTCTCTGTCGTTATTACTTTGTCTCTCTGCCATTCTTACTTTGTCTCTCTCTCTCATTATTACTTTGTCCCTATGTCATTATTACTTTGTCTCTATGTCTGTATTACTTTGTCTCCCTGTCAATATTACTTTGTCTCTCTGTCATTATTACTTTGTCTCTCTGTCATTATTACTTTGTCTCCCTGTCATTATTACTTTGTCTCTCTGTCATTATTACCTTGTCTCGCTGTCAATATTACTTTGTCTCTCTGCCATTATTACTTTGTCTCCCTATGTCATTATTACTTTGTCTTTCTGTCACTTATATAGTTTCTCGCTGTACACCATCCCGCATTCCGGCAGATTTCGCGCTGTCATAACTTTTGAACGGCTCACCACAGAGACTTCTAGTCTTCATTAGTCGATTCAGCGTCCCAAAATTAGTCTAAAAACGTGTATAATATTCTTCGGGAAGCTTTCGATTAAGAAATAACATCGCCTTGGGAAGTCGATACCGCGGAAACGCCGAAATGCGAGAAAATAAATTTTGTAAAAATCGTTATTTTTTGAGTTATAGCAAAATTTAAAAACGTTCGTGAAAGCATTTTTGTTGCTGATTACAAATATGCAAATTATATTTCGCTAGCTCTTTCGGTTCACTTTCGCCTGCAAAAATTTAAGAAATTTTTATGAAATTTCGGCGCTCTAGTGGAGATCTCGGAAAGTCGTGAATTTCCGGCAGAAAATCTTAGTGTATCTATAGGAAAGTGACCTTCTGAAAACGGTGCCGCAATCCGTTTTTAATTATCTGCAACCGTTTCCGAGATATCTACTTAGCAAATCGAGAATCTGGTAAATTTTAGTTTGAAATTTATCGACAAATTATTGAATATTTCCGGACAATTTACACATCGACTTGTTCGTCTTGTCGTGTAGTTTCTGTGTGCCCAAAATGATTTCGCTGCTCTTTACCGTTTTCGAAAAAATCGAAAAAAACCGAAAAAGCATTTATTTTTCGAACGAAGTGATGGAAAATTTTTGTCGAAAATTTTATTGCAAATTTTTTTCTTGATTTTTTTTTTGTTACACGAAGGAAATCGAAGTTCTCAAAACGGTTTTCCAGTTTATTTCGCTCTAAAGTTACAAATAAACAAATTTTATATTTTTTTCCGCTGTACACAATCACACATTTCCTACTGATTTGACACTGTTATAACTTTTGAACCGCTAACCACAGAGACTTCTAGTCTTCACCAATCGTTTCAGCGTCCCAAAATTAGTTGGAGAACGTATACAATATTCACTGGGAAGCTTTCAGTTAAGAAATACCATCGACTCGGGAAGTCGACACCGCAGAAACGACGAAATGCGAGAAAATCGATTTTGTCAAAATCGTTATTTTTTGAGTAACAGCAAAATTTAAAAACGTTTCTAAAAGCATTTTTGCTGCTGATTACAAATATGCAAATTATATTTCGCTAGCTCTTTCGGTTCACTTTCGCCCGCAAAAATTGAAGAAATTTTTATGAAATTTCGGCGCTCTAGTGGAGATCTCGGAAAGTCGTGAATTTTCTGCGGACAATCTTAATGTACCTATAGGAAAATGACCTTCTGAAAGCGATGCCGCAATCCGTTTTTAATTATCTGCAACCGTTTCCGAGATATCTACTTAGCAAATCGAGAATCGGGTAAATTTCAGTTTGAAATATCTCGACGAAGTATTGAATATTTCCGGACAATTTACACATCGACTTGTTCGTCTTGTCGTGTAGTTTCTGTGTGCCCAAAATGATTTCGCTGCTCTTTACCGTTTTCGAAAAAATCGAAAAAAACTGAAAAAGCATTTATTTTTCGAACGAAGTGATGGAAAATTTTTGTCGAAAATTTTATTGCAAATTTTTTTCGTGATTTTTTTTTTGTTACATGAAGAAAATCAAAGTTCTCAAAACGGTTTTCCAGTTTATTTCGCTCTAAAGTTACAAATAAACAAATTTTATATTTTTTTCGCTGTACACAATCACACATTTCCTACTGATTTGACGCTGTCATAACTTTTGAACCGTTCACCATAGAGACTTCTAGTCTTCACCAATCGATTCAGCGTCCCAAAATTAGTCCGAAAACGTATATAATATTCCCTGGGATGCTTTCAGTTAAGAAATACCATCGGCTCTGGAAGTCTAGACCACGGAAACGCCGAAATGCGAGAAAATCGATTTTTTCAAAATCGTTATTTTTTGAGTCACAGCAAAATTTAAAAACGTTTCTAAACGCATTTTTGCTGCTGATTACAAATATGCAAATTATATTTCGCTAGCTCTTTCGGTTCACTTTCGCCCGCAAAAATTGAAGAAATTTTTATGAAATTTCGGCGCTCTAGTGGAGATCTCGGAAAGTTGTGAATTTTCTGCGGACAATCTTAATGTACCTATAGGAAAATGACCTTCTGAAAGCGATGCCGCAATCCGTTTTTAATTATCTGCACCCGTTTCCGAGATATCTACTTAGCAAATCGAGAATCGGGTAAATTTCAGTTTGAAATTTATCGACGAATTATTGAATATTTCCGGACAATTTACACATCGACTTGTTCGTCTTGTCGTGTAGTTTCTGTGTACCCAAAATGATTTCGCTGCTCTTTACCGTTTTCGAAAAAATCGATAAAAGCCGAAAAAGCATGTATTTTTCGAACGAAATGATGGAAAATTTTTGTCGAAAATTTTTTTGCAAATTTTTTTCGTGATTTTTTTTTTGTTACACGAAGAAAATCGAAGTGCTGAAAACGTTTTCCAGTTTATTTCGCTCTTAAGTTACAAATAAACAAATTTTATATTTTTTTCGCTGTACACAATCAGACATTTCCTACTGATTTGACACTGTCATAACTTTTGAACCGCTAACCACAGAGACTTCTAGTCTTCACCAATCGATTCAGCGTCCCAAAATTAGTTGGAGAACGTATATAATATTCACTGGGAAGCTTTCAGTTAAGAATTACCATCGACTCGGGAAGTCGACACCGCAGAAACGACGAAATGCGAGAAAATCGATTTTGTCAAAATCGTTATTTTTTGAGTAACAGCAAAATTTAAAAACGTTTCTAAAAGCATTTTTGCTGCTGATTACAAATATGCAAATTATATTTCGCTAGCTCTTTCGGTTCACTTTCGCCTGCAAAAATTGAAGAAATTTTTATGAAATTTCGGCGCTCTAGTGGAGATCTCGGAAAGTCGTGAATTTTCTGCGGACAATCTTAATGTGCCTATAGGAAAATGACCTTCTGAAAGCGATACCGCAATTCGTTTTTAATTATCTGCAACCGTTTCCGAGATATCTACTTAGCAAATCGAGAATCGGGTAAATTTCAGTTTGAAATTTATCGACGAATTATTGCATATTTCCGGACAATTTACACATTAACTTGTTCGTCTTGTCGGGTAGTTTCTGTGTGCCGAAAATGATTTCGCAGTTGTTTGCCGTTCTGGAAAAAATTGGAAAAAACCGAAAAAGCACATATTTTTCGTCCGAAATGATGGCAAATTTTTGTTGTCAAATTTTTTTTTAATTTAAAATTTGCAGGGAATAAAATTTCCTATAGGAAATTACCTAGTGATTTTCTTTCTATGAAGTTGGTAGTAATTAAATTATTTTTTTAAGCATACTTATACTTAATTTAAAAATTTAAAGTTTTTATTTTTTCAAAGTTTTTATCAAATTGTTTTTATCGTATTTTAAGTATAATTTATCGAAATTTTATTGGTGTGAAATTTTGGAATTGCCGTACAAAAAAACGCCTTTTCGCGTGCATACAAATTCAAATATTGATAGCATGCGCTCAGAAAACCGCGCGCCTCCAACGAGGTTAATTCCAATTGATTTTTCCTTTGACCCATATTCAACTAAACTGCATACAAATGCAAAAACAAAACAACGAAAAAAATCACAAAAAATAATTCCAAAATTTGCAACAATTATTTACAAACAATTGCACAATTATTTGCAAACACAGAAAAAAGTTTTACAAGAAACAATTTAACCAAAAAAAAAAGCGAAAAATTTTGTTTCGTTAAATTTTGAATGAAATTTTGTATGAAATTAGTTATTTTCGTTGCCCATTAAAACATTTTTTGTGTCGTTGCACCGCACCTTCAAACCACCTGCTGCCTTTAGCGACCGGAGCAGCAGGAATTTCATCGATCTCGCGGCTTCCCTATTACCCTGCAACTCTAACCAACGCACCTTTCTTTGTGCCTCGGCGGCAAATCCACTCTTCGTTGCCCTGTGTGTAGCCATTGTGCACCTCAGTATTAGACGCTCTCGAATTACTATTTATCACAAACTGAACTTTCGCTATCGACCAACTCCGTTCACTCGGCCAGCAGACTATGGCAATACTGAAGCCTCAACTTGCCCGCGTTCATCAGACTGTACTGAAGCCCCACCATGTTCCACGAGTGCAAGACCGAAGGTCGACATTAAACTTTTTAAACTTATTTCATTTCAAACACACAAATCAATTTTTATCTGTGATTCATAACATTCGTTTCTTAATTATTATTAATTGTGATTTTGTAAAAAAACCGCTCTTATCTCACTTTTCCCAGTTTTATATTTCACTCACGATTTATTTCGAAAAATCTCGAAAATAACTCCGAAAGTTAGAAAACTGATTTTTAATTTATCGAGTTTTTAATTTGTACTTTTCTAGCTTTGTTAATTAGTGAGATTATAGTGAGTATAGTGAGATTATAGTTAATTAATGGGAATTAATGAGAATCTAATAATACATTTTGTAAATTGTTGCATTGATAACCGAATAGCAAGACAAGACTGGACAGACAAGACTCACTAAACCCCCTTTTCCACTTTGCTTTTAATATGCGCCAACTCGGTATCACATATTTCGAATTCCTTCAGGGTGGGCAGCCCGGACGGTTAGTGCAGCCCTGGTTGAAAATTACTCTGCCCCCGCGGGGAATCGAAGCACGGTCTCCCGCTTGTCAGGAGAGGGACAAGTCTAGACAGACAAGACTAGATAGACAAGACTAGAAAGACAAGACTAGAGAGACAAGACTAGACAGACAAGACTAGACAGACAAGACTAGACAGACAAGACTAGACAGACAAGACTAGACAGACAAGACTAGACAGACAAGACTAGACAGACAAGACTAGACAGACAAGACTAGACAGACAAGACTAGACAGACAAGACTAGACAGACAAGACTAGACAGACAAGACTAGACAGACAAGACTAGACAGACAAGACTAGACAGACAAGACTAGACAGACAAGACTAGACAGACAAGACTAGACAGACAAGACTAGACAGACAAGACTAGACAGACAAGACTAGACAGACAAGACTAGACAGACAAGACTAGACAGACAAGACTAGACAGACAAGACTAGGCAGACAAGACTAGACAGACAAGACTAGACAGACAAGACTAGACAGACAAGACTAGACAGACAAGACTAGACAGACAAGACTAGACAGACAAGACTAGACAGACAAGACTAGACAGACAAGACTAGACAGACAAGACTAGACAGACAAGACTAGACAGACAAGACTAGACAGACAAGACTAGACAGACAAGACTAGACAGACAAGACTAGACAGACAAGACTAGACAGACAAGACTAGACAGACAAGACTAGACAGACAAGACTAGACAGACAAGACTAGACAGACAAGACTAGACAGACAAGACTAGACAGACAAGACTAGACAGACAAGACTAGACAGACAAGGCTAGACAGACAAGACTAGACAGACAAGACTAGACAGACAAGACTAGACAGACAAGACTAGACAGACAAGACTAGACAGACAAGACTAGAGTGACAAGACTAGACAGACAAGACTAGACAGACAAGACTAGACAGACAAGACTAGACAGACTAGACTAGACAGACATGACTAGACAGACAAGACTAGACAGACAAGACTAGACAGACAAGACTAGACAGACTAGACTAGACAGACATGACTAGACAGACAAGACTAGACAGACAAGACTAGACAGACAAGACTAGACAGACAAGACTAGACAGACAAGACTAGACAGACAAGACTAGACAGACTAGGCTAGACAGTTTGCATTTTCAATTTCATTTAGTTTATAGCAAGTAGTAAGTGAAGATTGAATTAATGTCTTGGCCTTTGACCCGCTTGTTTAGCTAAATAGAAAATCGATTCGAGTCTACGCACAAATTGAAGATAATTGGAATTTCTTCGACGAATTTCTAAAATATCTACCAACGCAAATTTGGTTTACAAACTTTAGAAGCCCCCATCTAAAAATATGCCATTTCGCAATTCCTCCTCCTCATCCTGACCGTCCCTCTTAAGAGATTTGCGAAATGAACGATTGTCAACAACAATTTATTGCGCTGCTTTGTTATTTATCGCCTTGAAAGTGAACTGGGGGCTAGTGAATAGCATACAAATATATGTTGCTTTGGAACATGAGATTTTTAGTTTTAAACAGACTTTATAATATTATAGAGCTACGGAAAGGTTCGCCACAATCCTTTTCCTTCCGTTCCTTTCCTCTGGCACGGGCGGCTCTTCTGCAATTGTTGATTGCCAGCGTTCTTCACGTCGTCTCTCCGTCTCAATCGTGGGCGTCCTGCCGGACCTCCGATTCTATACTCTCCCTGCGTTCTACATGTCCGAGCCATCTTATTCTCATAGCTGTTGGCATGGCGTTTGCCCCTTTATCTCTTCCAGCTCGAAATTCATTCTGTACTGAGGTTAAATTTTTGTAACCTAACCTAGCCAATGGTCTCTTCGGAGGGCGGATGAGGGCTAACCTAACCTAACTCCTATACCAAGTGCCAATGGTCTCTTCGAAGGGCGGATGAGGGCTAACCTAACCTAACTGTTATTTGATCGAGTGACCACCGGTATAAGTGGTCCCTCTATACCAAGTATAGTAGATAGACAGTAGATACGCAACTAAGTTGACGTTGCCACGTTTATTTTTTTTTTTAAGAAAAATATTATTCCATATGCATATCAAAATATCAATACTTTTTTGAAGATACTTAATCTAACCGGGGTTAAACCAACGGTTCTTGCCACATTGTCCTATATTGGATCGAGAGTTCGCGTTGTCTTGATTTATCTGCCCGCTTCGCGGCGGGCAACCTAATCTAACCCGGGTTAAACCAACGGTCCTTGCCACATTGTCCTAAATTGGAGTTCTAGCGCAAAATCCCATTAGGATAAAAGGTTAACGTTGGTTGTACGGGCTCGTATATCGTTCTCAGAACCCTTCTTCCTTTTCGAAGTAGCTTTTGCTTTGGGTCTTGGGTTAGCCTCCATCACTCCCAGCCGTAGATTATCACTGGCCCCACTAAGGTCTTAAACAGTTTAAGTTTCGCAGTCAACGGTAGTGTGCTGGATTTAAGTAGGAATTGTCTGTTGTTTTATTGCTACTACTTATTTCCATTTCCATAAGAAATGGCTGCGAGATGACAGTGCAGCTGTCAACGGGTGGTGTTTGTGCTCCGCGATTTTCCAAGAAAAACTCGCCCCGTCGGTGTGAAAAAGCTCACAGATCAAGGTAACCGCCTCTAGTTCTACCCAAGCGGATCTGCAACCCGGGAATTAACAGAAACATCGAAAAACATTTAATATTTCTCGCCGAGTTTTCGGTATTCATTTTGATATTTCATTTCCATCGCTTTCTAGATTTCAAATTCAAAATAAACATATATATAAAACATATATAAAATAAACAAAAATATATAAAATAAACATATATATATATACGTTTCTCGTATTGTGTTTGTTGTTTGGCAAATGCCATTAAACGGACTTGGTAAAGAATACGGGATTTTTTGTAACTTAGTGTTGCGGACTTTTTACCTGGTGTAACTGTTGTTAATCGTCTGTGGGACTCTTTAACTAAGATCCGGAAGCAAAAATTAAGCTTCTACGTTGCTTTGTTCAATAAATATTCGTGTTTTTGTTGAAAATAATTGTTGACATTTTCAAAATGACAGACGGATGCGAACGCAACTAACTCGACGTTTCCACGTTCATTATTTTTTGTGTTGAAAATAATTGTTGAAAATAATTGTTGACATTTTCAAAATGACAGACAGTAGATGCTAACGCAACAAACTCGACGTTGCCACGTTTATTATTTTTTTTTTTAATTCATAAATAAACAAATACGTTTTTTGCATTGTATTTGTTGTTTGGCAAACGCCATTAAACAAGAAGAAATGGACAATGGTAAAGAATACGGGATTTTTTGTAACTTAGTGTTGCGGACTTTTTACTTGGTGTAACTGTTGTTAATCGTATTTGGCACTCTTTAACTAAGATCCGGAAGCAAAAATTAAGCTTCTACGTTGCCTGGTTCAATAAATATTCGTGTCTTTGTTGAACATAATTGTTGACATTTTCAAAATGACAGATAGTAGATGCGAACGCAACTAACTCGACGGTTTCCACGTTCATTATTTTTTTTGTGTTGAAAATAATTGTTGACATTTTCAAAATGACAGATAGTACATGCGAACGCAACTAACTCGACGTTGTCAAAATGACAGATAGTAGATGCGAACGCAACTAACTCAACGTTGCCACGTTTATTATTTTTTTTGTGTTGAAAATAATTGTTGACATTTTCAAAATGATAGACAGTAGATGCGAACGCAACTAACTCGACGTTGCCACGTTTATTATTTTTTTTTAAGAAAAATATTCTGCTATATGCATATCAAAATATCAATACTTTTTTAGGATACTTAATCTAACCGGGGTTAAATCAACGGTCCTTGCCACATTGTCCTATATTGGATCGAGAGTTCGTGTTGTCTTGATTTATTTGCCCGCTTCGCGGCGGACAACCTAATCTAACTCGGGTTAAACCAACAGTCCTTGCCACATTGTCCTAAATTGGTTCGAGAGAACTCTCGATTAATTATAGGACAATGTGGCATCAGCAGATAATCTGTGCATATACTGTGGCTGCACAGATAGTGTCCAGCACACTATTTTTGAGTGCGATCAATGGGCCCCAGATAGAGATATATGAATATACCAGACACGATCCGAACTAAAAGTGACAACATTAGTTGATATAATGCTTAGATCGCCTACCGACTGGGCTTACTCAGAGGAGATGTAACAAAACATAATCAGCGGTAAAGAACGAAACAAGACGTAGATAGAAATAAATTCTGAACCCCTAAACACTGATGTGAATGGGGATGTAGGAATGGACCAGTACTTTAAAGCATATACAGCCACATCTTGAGGAAATGTTAATAGCGGTACCAAGATGCTCGTGATTCAGGGGGGCCACTTGACAAGTTAACGTCTATCGTGCTTGCTACGTCCCCACCCCAAAGGAAGGACAATGTGGCAAGGACCGTTGGTTTAATCTAGGTTAGATTAGGTTGCCCGCCGCGAAGCGGGCAGATAAATTAAAACCACATACGCGCGGCAGTGCGAACTCTCGATCTAATATAGGACAATGTGGCAAGGACTGTTGGTTTAACCAACTCGGCTGGGGTATCAATTTCCATTCAACTAATTTTTGAATTGTCTGATCGGGATCTCTTAAAATGTTCTGAATAATCAGAATAGACAAATAATTTCTGGAAGTCAATTTTGTATATACTTTACACAAACATGACGCAGTGACACACAATGTGAATGTCACAATGTGACGCAGAAAAATTTAAATAATTTATGTGTTCTCTAAATTTAATTTGACAACGCAGACCCGATTGTATCTACATTCTCAGTTATGTGACCAGTTGTCAATTTTTTTATTACAAAAACAAAATATTTCTCCGAAATAAGAAAAAAAATTCTGTGGTGGTGGCGTTAATAAGTAAGTACCAAAAAAGCAACCAACCTCAAAGTATCCCGACACAGTTTCAAGAGGCCGTTTTCGCACTTGGAGCATTTATACGACCCCTCGGCCGGGATCAATCTCCACTCAACCAAATTCTTGACTGTTTCGTCTGGATCCTGCAGAATCTGCTGACACTTAAATAATTCACTCGAGACGTTGTGGCTGATAATTAAGGTAAACAAGGTGTAACTGTTATTTCACCGAGTGAACACCGGTATGTATAAGTGACCAAGTGCCAACGGCCTCTTCGGAGGGCGGATGAGCCGGTAGAGGTTAAGGGCACCCTATTGCCCTTGGGGGGGAAACTGCCCCTAACGGCTTAGGATTGAGAAGGCAAGAGGAAACCACTCCATTAAAGATCCATTTGGATATCTCAGGTATCAGCAATTTATTCATGGAATGTTAAGGAGAGCCGAGGAAAAAAGATTGCATGGTAAAGTGACGAATGCAACTTATTGGCCATACACTGCGACATGTTTGCTTGCTGAACGCAAATTTTGAACGACACCTTGATGGCAAGAACTGCATAGGGAGACCACGGCAGCTGCAACTAATTCGAGATGCTGGATGCACAACATATCAAGAATTGAAGCGGAAGGCTGAAGACAGAGCAGAGTGTAGAATTGCTTCAAACCAATCTCCGGATTGAAGATCATTGATGATGACGAAGAAGTAGAATCAACCGGGGCAATAAATTGTTGTTGGCAATCGACCATTTCGCAATATGTTTATGCGAAAAATTTGCATATGCGAAGTTTGTTTCGTGTGACTGTACATGCAAATATTCCATGCGCGTTTTGATGAAACAATTACGATTATTATTAATAAACATTGCCTAACACATTGCAAGGATACTTGAAGAGACTTCATGTCTACGACCCGATTTCAAATGATCACATTGCATTTAAACAGGAATAAAACATTTATTGAGTCAACGAAAGGCTATCGTCCGCTAAGTAAGTAAGTTTTTGGATTTATAACTAGTTGATAACGATTTCGATAGAGGACAAAATGAGCAAGTTATTTAGAAAATGACATCATGGTTTCAATATTTCTCTGATTATTTTCCAATTATCTTGGATTCTCAAAAATGACGGAATAACTAGGTCGATACGATTAAACTTTTTGTTGGTTTGGCTTTAAATATTATAAACAAACTTGATAAGCGCAAATTCAATTGAATCAAGAATTCCACAAATTACTTAAACTCGTTTCAACAACATTCAAGTTCGTTCTGACTTCTGTTAATTATAAACTTACTTTACTTCTATTTAACTCTAAAGTTTATTTTAACTTTTCCTAAAACTTTGTAACCAAAACTAGAGCACGCACTTAAATCCACACTTAAGCACCAAATTATTTGAATATTGGAGTGAAACCAAACTAATTATAGATACAATCATACCTACTTATTAAAGCGCAATATATCTTAAAAGCAGAATATATAAATAAATTTAACCTTTCCGTAGCTCTATAATATTATAAAGTCTTTTTAACACTAAATCTAGTATAGTAAAAGTAATTAGTAAATAATAGGGTTTAATAAAGCGGAATGTAGCTTGAATATATAAATAAATTCAACCTTACCGTAGCTCTATAATATTATAAAGTATTTTTAACACTAAATCTAGTCTAGTAAAAGTAATTATTAAATAATAGGGTTTAATAAAGCGGAATGTAGCTTGAATATATAAATAAATTCAACCTTACCATAGCTCTATAATATTATAAAGTCTCTTTAAGAGTAAATCTAATCTACTAAAAGTAATTAGTAAATAATACGGTTTAATAATGCAGAATATAGCTTGAATATATAAATAAATTCAACCTTTCCGTAGCTCTATAATATTATTAAGCCTTTTGAAAACTACAAAACAAATCTCATGTTGAAACACAACATATATTTGTATGCTATTATACTTATTAAAGCGGAATATAGCTTAAAAGCAGAATATATAAATAAATTCAAGCTTTCCGTACCTCTATAATATAAAGTCTTTTTAAGAGTAAATCTAGTCTAATAAAAGTAATTAGTAAATAATACGGTTTAATAAAGCGGAATATAGCTTGAATATATAAATAAAATCAACCTTTCCGTAGCTCTATAATATTATTAATCCTTTTGAAAACTACAAAACAAATCTCATGTTGGAACACAACATATATTTGTATGCTATTCACTAGCCCCCAGTCCACTTAGCTAAGTACTTCATTAATTCCTATCCCTAAACCGATTAGCAGCTTCCCGCCCCACATATTGTTCTTCTTCTCCCCTCAACTTTCATCATCCATTCGATCCCTCTTCCATCCTCGTTCAAAATTTCTTCTCTACACTCATCTTGTTATATAACTTATTATTCACAGTTATTTAAATTTCTTTATTGTTTTTAAGATCACATCTTTCCATTTAACCCATGTGTGTTTAGTGACATGAAATTGGACTGGGGGCTAGTGAATAGCGTACAAATATCAGTTGTGTTTCAACATGAGATTTGTTTAGTAGTCTTCAAAAGACTTAATAATATTATAGTGTTTTAGAGTTTGAAGACTACTAAACAAATATCATGTCGAATCACAACAGATATTTGTATGCTATTCACTAGCCCCCAGTCCACTTCAATGTCACTAAACAATATTATAGAGCTACGGAAAGGTTGAATATATTTATATGTTCAAGCTACATTCCGCTTTGATATACTATTTTGTATTTCTATTTTGTTAAAACTTTCTGGACTGCTCAATCCACACTTAACTACTTTATTATTAACTAATGACTTTTTATGGCTAAACACACATTGTATTTCGACCTCTATGAGGGTCAATTAGCCTTGAATTCTCTGCAGTTTGTCTCCCTTGCTGAGCACTTGAGAGCTGCTCGCCGTTAAGAATCGAGAAATTAGGGGGATAAAAACGTCACCCTCGTTTCCTGTTGATTCGGAAGTCGCATCCATTTATTTACTTAACAGGGTGTTTGAGAAATTATACAGAAGGATTACGTCCGTTCACTCAAACTACATATATAGTCATGTTTACATTGCCTGAAACACTAATATTAGACAAGATGAAACAGATTTGACAGATCAGACTAGATATACAAGGCTAGACAGACAAGACTAGACAGATAGGATTAGACAGACTAGACAGACAAGACTAGACAGACTAGACAGACTAGACAGACTAGACAGACTAGACAGACTAGACAGACTAGACAGACTAGACAGACTAGACAGACTAGACAGACTAGACAGACTAGACAGACTAGACAGACTAGACAGACTAGACAGACTAGACAGACTAGACAGACTAGACAGACTAGACAGACTAGACAGACTAGACAGACTAGACAGACTAGACCGACTAGACAGACAAGACTAGACAGACAAGACTAGACATACAAGACTAGACAGACAAGACTAGACAGACAAGACTAGACAGACAAGACTAGACAGACAAGACTAGACAGACAAGACTAGACAGACAAGACTAGACAGACAAGACTAGACAGACAAGACTAGACAGACAAGACTAGACAGACAAGACTAGACAGACAAGACTAGACAGACAAGACTAGACAGACAAGACTAGACAGACAAGACTAGACAGACAAGACTAGACAGACAAGACTAGACAGACAAGACTAGACAGACAAGACTAGACAGACAAGACTAGACAGACAAGACTAGACAGACAAGACTAGACAGACAAGACTAGACAGACAAGACTAGACAGACAAGACTAGACAGACAAGACTAGCCAGACAAGACTAGGCAGACAAAACTAGGCAGACAAGACTAGACAGACAAGACTAGACAGACAAGACTAGACAGACAAGACTAGACATACAAGACTAGACATACAAGACTAGACAGACAAGACTAGACAGACAAGACTAGACAGACAAGACTAGACAGACAAGACTAGACAGACAAGACTAGACAGACAAGACTAGACAGACAAGACTAGACAGACAAGACTAGACAGACAAGACTAGACAGACAAGACTAGACAGACAAGACTAGACAGACAAGACTAGACAGACAAGACTAGACAGACAAGACTAGACAGACAAGACTAGACAGACAAGACTAGACAGACAAGACTAGACAGACAAGACTAGACAGACAAGACTAGACAGACAAGACTAGACAGACAAGACTAGACAGACAAGACTAGACAGACAAGACTAGACAGACAAGACTAGACAGACAAGACTAGACAGACAAGACTAGACAGACAAGACTAGACAGACAAGACTAGACAGACAAGACTAGACAGACAAGACTAGACAGACAAGACTAGACAGACAAGACTAGACAGACAAGACTAGACAGACAAGACTAGACAGACAAGACTAGACAGACAAGACTAGACAGACAAGACTAGACAGACAAGACTAGACAGACAAGACTAGACAGACAAGACTAGACAGACAAGACTAGACAGACAAGACTAGACAGACAAGACTAGACAGACAAGACTAGACAGACAAGACTAGACAGACAAGACTAGACAGACAAGACTAGACAGACAAGACTAGACAGACAAGACTAGACAGACAAGACTAGACAGACAAGACTAGACAGACAAGACTAGACAGACAAGACTAGACAGACAAGACTAGACAGACAAGACTAGACAGACAAGACTAGACAGACAAGACTAGACAGACAAGACTAGACAGACAAGACTAGACAGACAAGACTAGACAGACAAGACTAGACAGACAAGACTAGACAGACAAGACTAGACAGACAAGACTAGACAGACAAGACTAGACAGACAAGACTAGACAGACAAGACTAGACAGACAAGACTAGACAGACAAGACTAGACAGACAAGACTAGACAGACAAGACTAGACAGACAAGACTAGACAGACAAGACTAGACAGACAAGACTAGACAGACAAGACTAGACAGACAAGACTAGACAGACAAGACTAGACAGACAAGACTAGACAGACAAGACTAGACAGACAAGACTAGACAGACAAGACTAGACAGACAAGACTAGACAGACAAGACTAGACAGACAAGACTAGACAGACAAGACTAGACAGACAAGACTAGACAGACAAGACTAGACAGACAAGACTAGACAGACAAGACTAGACAGACAAGACTAGACAGACAAGACTAGACAGACAAGACTAGACAGACAAGACTAGACAGACAAGACTAGACAGACAAGACTAGACAGACAAGACTAGACAGACAAGACTAGACAGACAAGACTAGACAGACAAGACTAGACAGACAAGACTAGACAGACAAGACTAGACAGACAAGACTAGACAGACAAGACTAGACAGACAAGACTAGACAGACAAGACTAGACAGACAAGACTAGACAGACAAGACTAGACAGACAAGACTAGACAGACAAGACTAGACAGACAAGACTAGACAGACAAGACTAGACAGACAAGACTAGACAGACAAGACTAGACAGACAAGACTAGACAGACAAGACTAGACAGACAAGACTAGACAGACAAGACTAGACAGACAAGACTAGACAGACAAGACTAGACAGACAAGACTAGACAGACAAGACTAGACAGACAAGACTAGACAGACAAGACTAGACAGACAAGACTAGACAGACAAGACTAGACAGACAAGACTAGACAGACAAGACTAGACAGACAAGACTAGACAGACAAGACTAGACAGACAAGACTAGACAGACAAGACTAGACAGACAAGACTAGACAGACAAGACTAGACAGACAAGACTAGACAGACAAGACTAGACAGACAAGACTAGACAGACAAGACTAGACAGACAAGACTAGACAGACAAGACTAGACAGACAAGACTAGACAGACAAGACTAGACAGACAAGACTAGACAGACAAGACTAGACAGACAAGACTAGACAGACAAGACTAGACAGACAAGACTAGACAGACAAGACTAGACAGACAAGACTAGACAGACAAGACTAGACAGACAAGACTAGACAGACAAGACTAGACAGACAAGACTAGACAGACAAGACTAGACAGACAAGACTAGACAGACAAGACTAGACAGACAAGACTAGACAGACAAGACTAGACAGACAAGACTAGACAGACAAGACTAGACAGACAAGACTAGACAGACAAGACTAGACAGACAAGACTAGACAGACAAGACTAGACAGACAAGACTAGACAGACAAGACTAGACAGACAAGACTAGACAGACAAGACTAGACAGACAAGACTAGACAGACAAGACTAGACAGACAAGACTAGACAGACAAGACTAGACAGACAAGACTAGACAGACAAGACTAGACAGACAAGACTAGACAGACAAGACTAGACAGACAAGACTAGACAGACAAGACTAGACAGACAAGACTAGACAGACAAGACTAGACAGACAAGACTAGACAGACAAGACTAGACAGACAAGACTAGACAGACAAGACTAGACAGACAAGACTAGACAGACAAGACTAGACAGACAAGACTAGACAGACAAGACTAGACAGACAAGACTAGACAGACAAGACTAGACAGACAAGACTAGACAGACAAGACTAGACAGACAAGACTAGACAGACAAGACTAGACAGACAAGACTAGACAGACAAGACTAGACAGACAAGACTAGACAGACAAGACTAGACAGACAAGACTAGACAGACAAGACTAGACAGACAAGACTAGACAGACAAGACTAGACAGACAAGACTAGACAGACAAGACTAGACAGACAAGACTAGACAGACAAGACTAGACAGACAAGACTAGACAGACAAGACTAGACAGACAAGACTAGACAGACAAGACTAGACAGACAAGACTAGACAGACAAGACTAGACAGACAAGACTAGACAGACAAGACTAGACAGACAAGACTAGACAGACAAGACTAGACAGACAAGACTAGACAGACAAGACTAGACAGACAAGACTAGACAGACAAGACTAGACAGACAAGACTAGACAGACAAGACTAGACAGACAAGACTAGACAGACAAGACTAGACAGACAAGACTAGACAGACAAGACTAGACAGACAAGACTAGACAGACAAGACTAGACAGACAAGACTAGACAGACAAGACTAGACAGACAAGACTAGACAGACAAGACTAGACAGACAAGACTAGACAGACAAGACTAGACAGACAAGACTAGACAGACAAGACTAGACAGACAAGACTAGACAGACAAGACTAGACAGACAAGACTAGACAGACAAGACTAGACAGACTAGACAGACAAGACTAGACAGACAAGACTAGACAGACAAGACTAGACAGACAAGACTAGACAGACAAGACTAGACAGACAAGACTAGACAGACAAGACTAGACAGACAAGACTAGACAGACAAGACTAGACAGACAAGACTAGACAGACAAGACTAGACAGACAAGACTAGACAGACAAGACTAGACAGACAAGACTAGACAGACAAGACTAGACATACAAGACTAGACAGACAAGACTAGACAGACAAGACTAGACAGATAAGACTAGACAGACAAGACTAGACAGACAAGACTAGACAGACAAGACTAGACAGACAAGACTAGACAGACAAGACTAGACAGACAAGACTAGACAGACAAGACTAGACAGACAAGACTAGACAGACAAGACTAGACAGACAAGACTAGACAGACAAGACCAGACAGACAAGACTAGACAGACAAGACTAGACAGACAAGACTAGACAGACTAGACACACAAGACTAGACAGACAAGACTAGACAGACAAGACTAGACAGACAAGATTAGACAGACAAGACTAGACAGACAAGACTAAATTGCGGTAAATGATTTTCTATTTAGTTGTTTGTATTTCGCGATTGTTGTATCTATACAAGCCTACACACAATAGTATTCTTGGCTTTTTCTCAAATATGCGAACAATATCAGGGTTGTCCAACCTCAAGTGCCCAAGGGCCACTTTAATAAAAATGCGGTTTGCAGTGCCGTATTATAAAATACTACAGCGTACTTGGACAGCCCTAATATACACTGATTGTTAAACTATATAATTTTAGAGCCCATAAATGTGCAGTGTCTATGAAATAGTGGCAGCTAAATAATAAAGTAAACATCAGGACTGGCAAACATAATACATATATCATATATAGACTTTCTGTATTTTTTATAGCTGTGTTTATTTTACAAAGCAAATCACAAAACCAACTTAAAGTTTTTATTTGAAATATATGTTTTCTTAAGTAACGTAATTTATAAAATGCTTCGCGGGCCGCATAAAATGTCAGCGTGGGGCACATGCGGCCCACGGGCCGCTATTTGCCCGGGCCTGGAATAAACAGACTTTCTAGTCTACACTAGACTTTCTTAATTCTTTTCTTGTAATATGGAAATTCACATAGTAATTTTTTTGTTTGTTTTTTGTTTGTTTGTAATTTTGCAATATATAGTCCCGGTTGCTGAATGCAAAGCGGAGCGGAGGAAACGTTGCATTCAATAAGCTCCCGTAACACATGCAAGGACCGATCCGGGCAAAAACAACTTTATTCATTTCATTCCATATCCAACAAGCCCGGAAAATGAAATGTTTTCCAGCCGAATCCTCCAGCCTTATACAATAACAATACTCTTCAGTAACTATAATCTAACAATAACAATTTCAGTTTGTTAGTTAATTCTTTAATAATGTTTATAAAACATGTACATTGAACTAAAGATGTAATAGAGATAACATATATAAATGGGTCAATTTTGTCCAATTGATGAATTGGACAAGATTTAAGTGAAGTGGAATAGGTGTTGTTAGTTTGAATCTTTAGTGATGGTCAATTAATTGGTCATTATTGGGTTCACCGGCTTCACACGAGAACGATATTTTTCTCGTCTCGTCTCGTAAAAGCGATACGAGACTAACGGTTACAAGAGCGAGATTGAGACGAGACAAAGGGTTCCTAGAGCGAGACTGAGACGAGAGTAATGTTTTACAAGTAATGTTTTACACAACAAACGAGAACGAGACGAGATTTTTTAAACTCGCGCCCTATCTAGTCTCGTGTGAAGCCCTTGGCTTATCAGTAGGTATACAACAATAGGCACACAAAATGTATAATAAATATAGATAATTAAAGCTTCGTTTACTAAATTAATAAAAGGAATGCAAGCAGCAGTTTAATTAAATATTGTAAACAGAGAGCAATTATATCTAATTAAACAGTTCTTAATGAATATTTAATGTCGTGCGTTTAAATAAATAATCAAATAAAAAGGGCAATTTATAAATTAAAAAAACAACATTAAATTTCTGTTTAGCACTCGTAGCTTTGTACACACGCAATTATATTCCCGTTTTCTTTTTTAATTTTCATTTGGGGATGGTGTGTTTTTCTTAAAAAAATGTGTGTTTTTGCAAAATACAAACATTGAATATTACGCCGTAATTGCTGCTTTTGCATGACTCATTGCATAAATTTACAATTAATATGCAATGTTTAGCTAACATTAAGAACCATAAGGTTCAAGCAAAGGTTATTTATTTTGTAGAAATGCTTGCGTAATTTGTTTAACAATAAGTCTAACTCAGACAGACAAGACTAGACAGACAAGACTAGGCAGACAAGACTAGACACACAAGACTAGACAGACAAGACTAGACAGACAAGACTAGACAGACAAGACTAGACAGACAAGACTAGACAGACAAGACTAGACAGACAAGACTAGACACACAAGACTAGACAGACAAAACTAGACAGACAAGACTAGACAGATAGACTAATACTGTCTGTTGAATCTGGTCAGCTTAGTCTTGTCTTAATTAATCCCGTGCTGTTCATAAAGTTTCGAAAAGAAATGTATAATTATGCAATAATTTGCAAAAAAATGCACAATGAGTGCAAAATTGAAAAGGAAACGTAAACGTTCCTAGAAATTGACGTGCGACTCTCAATTATATAAATTACAAGAAAAATTATTCATGTAATGAAATCGCCTCAGACACCAACAAATCAATTTGGAGAAAGGCATTATTACAAAGAGATTCAAGACAAGACACGACTAAACAGACAAGCCTAGACAGCCAAGACTAGACAGATATAACTAAATCAGTGGTTCTCAAACTTTGTTTGCCGCGGCACCCTTGTCGAGCTAAAAAATTTTGCGGCACCCTTGGGGTCGTCCATTAATCACGTGATGTTTGTTAACAACTTTTTAAAGTTTGTCATGTTCATCTTTCGAACCGTTTTTGCAAAATAAATTTATTTGCAAACTTCTTACTGCGTTCTCCACTTAAACCCATGTAAATTGAAAAACGAAATTCAGGGAATTTTTTACTTTTGTGACTAAATCGAACGATTTTACAAAATTTGCAAACAATACTTATTTGTACACACAGACAAACTACATACAGAGATACCGGTTTATAATTTTCTATTTTGAGGCGTTGCACTCTGGGACGGATTACGAATTTACGGCGACAAAAATAAAATCCAGTCAATTTCAATGTTTTGTCTCACATATTACCTTATGATGACATTCTGATGATTCTAATATAAAATTAGCCTATATTAGATGTGCACGATTAATTAAAAATGCAAATTTAAGTGGAAAAAATATTTTTTTTTATATGACAAATGTGCAACATTTTTTTAGAAATTCACAACCGTCGTTGACACAAAATTTATCCAACACGTATTATACTAATCGTTCATTACACTTTAACGAAGAAAACTTTCATCTCTTAATACAAAAAATAGTTCATTTCTGTTCAACGATCTCTCTTGCAAATGGTGGTCATCACGACTACCTGAAAAAAAGGTGTAATTCTCAGTAAGATGGAAGGATGTGGACGGGATTTTTGCTTTTCTAGAATTGTCAATATTTGTTATGTTTTACAAAATATTTAATGTAATGGAACTATGCGGAACTTTTCTTAAAAATCAATTTATTGCAGTTTATAACAAAAAAAATTAATTTACGATAGTCATTAACAAAACTTTTTTTTTAACCGTATTGATTAAAACTTACTACAAATTTAATAATATTACATGTAAATACATACTTGAAGATATATTCTCTGTATTTAAAAAGTTCACATTTTTTTAACACAAACACAAAACAGACGTAGTTACTTTGTTAAAAATCCAGCGCAACTAATTCCTTTTTGGTACCTAAGGGACAAGAGCGATGTTTAACACGTTCCCACAACCAATGGAATTGGTTTTTCGCATTTATTTGTTTATAGTATTATGGATGGGTTATCTAACAATACATTTTAAGTGGTTTTGCTTAATTGTGAGACATTGTAAAATTCTAATTTGTCGCCGTAAATTCGTAATCCGTCCCAGTGTGCGTTGGTGAGAAAAAAAAGCAAAACATTTATTTTGCAAAAATAAATCGCCACGCAGCCCCCATTGGGGGCGGAGCTTTCAAATTCGGTCAACGGATATTTCTGGTAGATACCATACTCAGTAAAAGTCTCATTGAAATCTATGAAGGGTTAATACATTTGTTCGCTATTTTTGAATATTTTGATATTTTCGGTTTTGGTTGGAATTCGCGATTGTTAAAAAAATTATTTTAGTAAGTTTCAAACTACGTAGAACAATAAAATTTTACGCATTTGTAGAGAAAGCATCACTCTATCAAATCCCCTTGTGTGTTTTGCAAAATATTTGATCTGGCGGCGAATGCCGCCCCTCAAATTCAAAGCGGCCCAGATGGTTAGATATTTGAATAACTATATTTTGAAAAATGCAACAGATACATTAAAAAATCTTTAAACGTTTGTCCATTGAAATTGACATTGCAATTTTTTGAAAACCTCCAACCGCGTTCTCCAGTTAAACCCATGTAAATTTAGAAACGAAATTGAGAGAAGGGGTATTTTTACTTTTGTGACTAAACCGAAGGATATGGCAAGGACCGTTGGTTTAACCCAGGTTAGATTAGGTTGCCCACCGCGAAGCGGCAGATAAATCATTACCACATACGCGCGGCAACGCGAACTCTCGATCCAATCGAAGCAGCTTAATCATATAAGTGAGCAAGAAGAGAAGGATAGAACGGTTGGAAAATTGCGCGAACGCCAGGAGATGGAGATGTGCAATATAAAGGCGCAGGAAAAGGCGGAGCCCAGAAGATTTAATAACCACATTCTGAACAGATTCGAACAGAAATTTGAAGATTATGAGGCGAATCTGGACAGAAGACGCGCATTATTAAGCGAACTTCTGGGCCACTGGGAACTATCCGGAAGACCGTCGACTCGCCTCAACGAGCCGACGACTCCAAATACGAGAACATGAAGAAGAAATGCGCCCAACTCCTGGAAGCCAGCGAAAAGCAGAGACTCGAGGTCGGCCGCCAAAAACTGCAACAGATGAAGGAAAATGAGGCGAGGAGGGCGGCTGAAAGGGAGTTGGACAAGATGTGGCAAGAAGTTCTTAGAAGAGAGGAGGAAGCAAGGCTGGAGCGAGAAACTCAAGACGCCATTCTGCGCTTCGATCGGGACAAGAAGGATAAGGAAATCTTGGACATGCAGATCGAAGGAAAGAGATTACTGGAAATGGAACGCAATGCGATAGGGAAGAAATGATAAGGGTTGCAGAACGTTTGAAGAACCAAGAAAAAGAAGATCATCGTCAGAAAATGTTGAAACGTCAAAAGGAGTTGAAGGATCAGTTGTTGAGTCAAGAGATGTTTGTAGAGCAGAGGAAGAAAGAGTAGCATGCGTTGGACTCGGCGATTAAACTTTTGGGCGAACGAAAAGTAGAAATAGCGAAGAAGAAATTTGAAGATACTATTAGCAGAACGTACTACTAGAAAGTACGAAATGGCGGCCTACAGTAAACACCTGCAGGATTTGAAGGAACAGAGAAAGAAAGAAGAAGATGCGTTCGAGGAAATGATTATGGAGTACCAGAAGATGATCAACGAGGTTGACCGGGAGAAGCAGTGCAAGATTGTTGCGGCCAAGCGGAAACAAGCCCAAGATGTCATGACAGGAAGAGCTCAACAGTTACAGTTGAAGCGAGAAGTGGCACAAAGAGAGCTCGAATTCAAAAAGCAGGAAAATGAAACAGTTTTGGAGTGCAACAAGCGATTGGATCAGGAGTATGCTGTCTTGCTAAACAAGCAGCTAAGGATTATCGCAATGATCTCAAGAAACAAATCGAATACAACAGCTTACTCAGGAAGCGTGAAATGGAAGATATCGAGAATAAACTTCTACAGGGAATTGAGGAAAAACAGAAGTTTAAAAATTTGGTAGAGGAATTTTTAAATGGCGATGAGTATCAAGAACTGCTTATGAAACATCCGTTCAGAAGAGTTTTGGAACGATTTGATTGTCAGTGTGAAGAAGACAACAAGAAATAATCCAAAATTAAATTCATTGTATTTTTTTGTATTGTGTGTGTAAAGAAAATAAATAAAAATATATAACAATGTGGTAAGGATTGTTGGTTTAACCCAGGTTAGATTAGGTTGCACACCGCGAAGCTACAGATAAATCAAGATATCACATACGCGCGAACTCCAGATCCAAAATGAGTTCGATGTGGCAATATACATTTTTTATCTAAATATTACTCTACCGCCTTCGTTCATTCGCACAGAATTGCGCGATATTCAAAAATAACAGGATTTGAATGAGATATTCTTTCAAAAACTCTATTGCTATGCAACGCTTTATATAGCAATTTCATTGACATAATCTGACGGCACATTTACAAATAGTCTGCCACACGGCGATGAAAGCGCTAATGGCGTGCAACTTTAAGTTTTCCTGGTATCAGCATCCTTAGATTGCCATGTGGCTCTTTCAGCGTCACCAGTGGTGTGCATCACCTTTCCGTTTCAAAGACCCAGATTTTAGCCAATTGTCCATAATTCTACAATAAAAGTAGGAACTCAAATTCGTTTACCTCCTCATGTATTTTTCTATTTAGATATTTTTACATATCTTAATTATTGCTGCGGTGTCCCAGGCATACGCTCGCGGCACCCAGTTTGAGAACCTCCGGACTAGATAGACAAGAGTAGAACAAGACAGCCAAAACTAAGTTAGATAAAGAAAATGAGATAGTTTGAAGGAAAATTGTAGCTACCATCTGTTATCTTAGATAACATCTGGAAAAATAGGATAATTTAATAATCGAAATTGCGTTAGCAGAGAATGCCATATTAGGTACGAAAAGGAGAGAGAGAAGCAAATGTGCGATTACATTATTTACGTTTTGCCTTATTAAGCAAGGTTTTCCATTTAGTATGGCTATATCGAGTCCGCACTTTAAATAAAACACGCTCGATTATATAAGACCCGTTTCGTCAGAGCGAATTTGCGATTCATTTTTTCTCTGCCACTATCGATGGATTCTGTCGCCGAATACTCGCCAATATGTTTATTGACTTAACACATTTGCTAATTACATAAATAAATCACAAAATGTGGACTACAATATTTACAAACACATATTTAAGATTTATTGATAAGACTTGATTCTATAACATTTCTATAACATTTGAACAGATTGATGGTATAATATAGATAAGACTTGCTTAGATAATATAGATAATACTTGTTTCTATAATATACGTAAGAATTGATTCTATAATATAGAAAAGACGTGATTGTACAATATAACTGATATTATCTTCTTCAATATAGGTAATACTAGATTTTTAAATATAACTAATACTACAGTCTTTAATAAAATAAATTGGGAGTAAATTTCCCTCTATAATAGCAGCGTCTATGCAAGAAGCACTGAACGAGGTTGGTGCAGGGGGGTCGACCTTCGGGTCAATCCCCAAAAATCCACTCTAGTACCATTCACTAGAATGAGAAAAACGGATGGGCTAAAGCCCCCAATTTTCTATAACGAACATCTAAAGGTGAGTGATGAAGTCAAGTATCTAGGTTTAATCCTGCATGCCAAACTGACTTGGAATCAACACCTAAAGAAAGCTACCAACAAGTGTAAAATGGCACTGATGATGACCAAAAGAACACTTGGAAAATCATGGGGACTGAAACCAAGCATGGTATACTGGCTATACACTATGGTAGTTAGACCCATTCTGACATATGGCTCCACAGTATGGTGGACCAAAGTGAAGCAAAAACAGGCCATTAGAGAACTCTCCTATGTTCAAAGACTGGCCTGTTTAGCAATTATAGGAGCGATGAAAACCGCCCCAACTGCAGCTCTAGAGGTGATCCTAGGCCTTCCACCCATGGATATCTTTATCATGAGCGAGGCAAGAATGGGAGCTTTCAGATGCATATGCAATGGCACATAGGAATCTCTGGCGAGGTCAGGACACACCATGATAACACATGTCATATCAGAATCGTACCTCAACATAGAGGGGGATTCGATACCCAAAAGGCTGTCATTCGATCTACCCATCAAAACACATATACAACGGACAGAAGGCAATCAAATAACCACTTGCCAAGGAAGACTGGATTGGTATACAGACGGCTCCAAGAAGGACAGTGGTACTGGCGCAGGAATCTATGGACTGTCCCTGGGGTGCAGCCTATCTGTACCCCTGGGGACATATGCCACAGTATTCCAAGCAGAAATGCACGCTATCATGGTCTGTGCCCATGAAAATTTGAGAATGGACTACAAAAGTAGAAACATCCGCATTTTCACGGACAGTCAGGTTGCGATTAATGCTCTAGCGTGTCACGAAATCAAATCCAAGACAGTTTGGGACTGTCTTCAGAACCTAAAAGCGCTGGCACAGCATAATAAGGTCACACTCGCTTGGGTGCCTAGCCACACGGACTGGTGGGTAACGAAATGGCGGATAAGCTAGCAAAAGATGGAGCCTACAAGGCAGACATCATTGCTGAAAGCGGACCCTACATTACCAAGACCACGACGGGAAATAAAATCTGTAAATGGGTCGCAACTACGCACCGTCTACAGTGTGTCAATTTGAATGGTCTGACACACAGCAAACGAATGTTAGTGAACCTATCGGAAACTCTAACTGCTGAAATCCCGCAACTGCCAAGGAAGCAGATCGCAATTGTGGTAGGATACTGCCCTCTACGAGAACACCTGCATAAAATGGGTATCTGGAAGGATGAACCTTTATGCAGGTTATGCTCAACCGCCGCCCATATAATCTTCCACTGTGAAGCAATTGCACGTAGGAGACACAAGCTTGATATTACATGGCACATAGAATCCTGGACCTAATAGAGGGACTGGATCTATTTGCATGAACAAAACAATGTGGGGAAATACAATAGACCAATGGGCCGCAGTGTTTTAAGGGCTAACGCCCCTGGACCCACATTGGTTAGAGGAAAAAAAACAGTCTTTAATATTGTCCACACAAGGGGATTTGAGAGAGATCAGAAGAAACCAACACGACATGCATGGTTGGAGGAACAGAAACTACAATGAAGAGCTGTTGAGCAAGGAGGAAGGCTCAAATTCCGCGTGGTTCTAAGTGACCCATCCGCGAAAAGAAAAAGACATCAATATAAAATTTGTTTTACTTTTTGTTTTGTGTAAACTCGCTACGATATTAACATTTGAGATTTTTCTGGCAGACAAAAGCGCTGTGAAAATAGTACACAGGGAGGAAATGACCTCCATTACGGCGTATCAGAAGGAAATGAGAGAAAAAGGTTTCAATCAGCGGAGTGGTTTCGCGTTAAACGCGCCTCTCGCCGTAAAAGTTGATTGACTTATCCAGATGCTCGCAAAGAACAGAGAATAAAGAATTTACGCGCACTCACTTGAAAACATGCCATCACTCAATTTAAACTTAAATGCATCACGCCCTCCTGACTCACAGTACAAACGTTATTTCAGGCAAATCAGGAATTTTCTTATCGATGTCATTTATTTACACGCAAACGCAAATAATCCAGAAAATATTAAAATACGAATGTCTGGTGAAAATATACAAGACTAGATTATTTCCTTTCCAACATTTTTCGTCTGGTCCTCGACCGTGACGTGCTTTAATAAATCTAATTTTATTCAATTTATAGAGAGAGGGTCATGTCTAAAGCTAATATATTCCTTAAGGACTTCAAGTAAACATTTAATAAATTGTAGTAGAAATAGCAATAAAGAAATATTTTCGTTTCTAATAATTTTATAATAAAACACATCGAACAAATACAAGGTAGTGAGAGAATATATTTATTGGATACTTACGTATTAACGCCACCACAGCGAGAGGTCGCGCTACCGCGCGATATGTTGTCTTCATTTATCTGCTATAATATAACCTAATCTAACCCTTATCCCTTAACCCTTGGGTCGCGCGATACGTGCTCTAGATTTATCTGCTCCGTTATAACCTATAACTCCGTTATAATCTAACCATTCATTTTGTTCAAATCTGTAGCTGTGGTGGCGTTAACACGTAAGTACCATTTATTATATAGTTTATACAAGGGGCTTTGGTGACGGAGTAGTTGTGGATAAATAAAACGACAGATTCGGAGACGTGTAACTGTTTATTATTCTACTACATATACTGTCGACTGTTCGGCGCTTGTTGTCAGATGTGTACTCTTCAGATGTCGACTGTTCGTCGCTTGTTGTCAGATGTGTACTCTTCAGATGTCGGAGACGTTCCGCCCGCTCGAGCCCTCGCTCAAACGCATCTTTCCTCCCGGCAACTTGGTGAGGGGGGTTTTCGTATTCCCGATTGGTTATCCGTTTTTCCCTCCACTACTTGGTCCTGACACCAAGTAACACCAAGGAAAACCCTGCCTCGTTATTCAAGGGAAAAACACAGCGTTGTTGTTCGGTGAAAACCGAACACCTGGGTGCGCTCCATCCCGCTCATAAAACGGGCTGGGCCATATTATAGGAATAATCTTTGAGGAAAGACCGAAAAGATTAGCTTGAGGAAAACCCGAATCTCTGTTGCAGTCTGGGATGACATTAAATATAACATAATAATAATAAATTAATTAGTTCCTAAAAATAATAAATGAATGAGTCCCTACAGGGCTATAGACCAGGTCGTCTTTCAGCCTTATAGGTCTTAGGAGGTCCTTCTGCCTAATACAAGAGAATTAGCTTGTTTTTGTGAGGCGTAGTTTGGATTCTAAATAAAATTAGTTTTGAAGAAAGTAGTAATAATATCCAGGCTTTAAAATATTAAGCGCACTAATTCTCAATTACACGGCTTTTTAATTCTTTTAATTAAACTCAATTAGAGCGTGCGAAACTTAAACATTCTGCACCCGATTACTCATATTCACGTTGTCGCTCACTACCAGATTTAGTTTGTTTTGAATAAGCTGCTTCAAAATACAAAAAAGAAACCAAAAGAGATTTTCAAATTCTGACTCATCGACACAACGATCAATTAATAAACCTTCTTTGCTAAGTGTCCTTGTTTAATACAAAATTTAACGATTTAGAAGTTCTTGTCTGTTCTTTCTGCTAGTCTGTCTAGTCTTCACGGTCTAGTATTGACTATCTAGTCCTGTCTGTCCAGGCTTTTCACTCCAGGCTTTTCTGTCCACTCTTGTCTATCCAGTCTTGTCGGTTCAGTCTTGTTTGTCCACTCCAGTAGATAAGCTAGGGCAGTTCTGGACCAAAATCCCATAAGGATTTACGTAGGGGTCTGAAATTACTTTACTTCCGCTCTAGAGCTCGGCGGATTGAGTTAAATTGGGAGGTTGGTTTATTGGGCGCAGGGTGGTGTGTTAAAAATTCAAAAATGGTGTCTAAACGGCTCTACCCTAAGAGAGATACCGCCCGACCGCCACCCTCTCAGTAGATGAGGTCATCCGCCGTGGAGGATATTGCCAAACTAATTATCTGGATGCTGATTTGTTGATTAATAAATAAATAATTAAAGTTGACCTTGTGCCTCAATTTATAAGTAATCTTATGGAAAAGTGTATCTTTTGAACAGGTATTAACAGCTAATGAACAGGTTTTGAACAAGTATTAACAGCTAATAAACAGGTATTACTAAGTATTAACACCTATTAAACAGGTAATGAATGATGATAATGAAATAATGAAAGATTTTGAACTGATATCGACAGCTAATAAACAGATATGAATAGGTTTGAACAGGTATAAACAGGTTTAAACAGATGCTAAACCGGTTTAAAAAGGTGTGAAGCGGTAATAAACAAGGGCAAACCTCTTCATATCTGTTTAAACCAGTTCAAAATCTGTTTAAACCTGTTTATTAGCTGTTAATACCTGTTCAAACCTCTTCACATCTGTTTATTAGCTGTTAATATTACTTTAAAAAAAACCTGTTAATTACCTGTTTATTAGCTGTTAATCGGTTGACTGCCACGCACTCCGATCGGAGTGGTTCGGTGTCTTCCAAAAAGGAACCAAAAATATTAGTGGCAGTCAACCTTAGTGGCAGCCAACTAGTGCCAATAAGATTACATATAAATTGAGGCAGAAGGTCAACTGTAATTATTTATTCATTAATCTACCAATCAGCATCGAGATAATTAATTTGGCAATATCCTCCGCGGCGGATGACGTCATCTAGTGAGAGGGTGGCGGTCGGGCGGTATCTCTGTTAGGGTGCCAGCTAGAGCCGTTCTGACACCATTTTTGAACTCACCATCCCCAGCCCAATTGACCCAACTCGCCGAGCTCTAGAGCGGAAGTAAAGTATCAGACCCTATGTAAATCCTTATGGGATATTGGTCCAGAACTGCCCTAGCTTATCTAGTAAAAATTATTATATGCTGCTGGAATCGCAGATTAATCGTTAAGCATTTTATATTATTGTTATCTTCCTTGAATTTCTAGTTTTCGAGAATTTATTTTTCAAACGCGTTTATCTCGAAATGACTTTTCACATTTGCGTGCAGTCTAACACAAAAAGTATAGAGCCAAACATTATGAAAATTGATAGTATGATTCTTTATAAAACTACGAATTATATGAACCAACTTGTGACATGATATCATGATGATAACATTACCTGTTTATTAGCTGTTAATACCTGTTCAAAAGAAGACACTTTTCCATAAGATTACATATAAATTGAGGCACAATGTCAACTTTAATTATTTATTCATTAATCAACCAATCAGCATCGAGATAATTTGAGTTTTTTTTTTTAATAGTTTGGCAATATCCTCCGCGGCGGATGAAGTTATCTACTGAGAGGGTGGCGGTCGGGCGGTATCTCTATTAGGGTGCATGCTAGAGCCGTTCTGAAACCATTTTTGAACTCACCACCCCCCGCCCAATTGACCAATCCCACAATTTAACTCAACTCGCCGAGCTCTAGACCGGAAGTAAAGTAATTTCAGACCCCTATGTAAATCCTTATGGGATTTTGGTCCAAAACTGTCCTAGCTTATCCACTCACTCCTGTCTGTCCAATCATGTCTATCCAGTCTTGCCTGTCAAATCTGGTCTGTCTAATCTTATCTGTCTAGTCTTGTCTGTCTAGTTTTGTCTGTTTAAACGGGTGTGTCTAGTCTTGTCTGTCTAGTCTTCTCTGTCTAGTCTTGCCTGTCTAGTCTTGCCTGTCTAGTCTTGTCTGTCTAGTCTTGTCTGTCTAGTCTTGTCTGTCTAGTCTTGTCTGTCTAGTCTTGTCTGTCTAGTCTTGTCTGTCTAGTCTTGTCTGTCTAGTCTTGTCTGTCTAGTCTTGTCTGTCTAGTCTTGTCTGTCTAGTCTTGTCTGTCTAGTCTTGTCTGTCTAGTCTTGTCTGTCTAGTCTTGTCTGTCTAGTCTTGTCTGTCTAGTCTTGTCTGTCTAGTCTTGTCTGTCTAGTCTTGTCTGTCTAGTCTTGTCTGTCTAGTCTTGTCTGTCTAGTCTTGTCTGTCTAGTCTTGTCTGTCTAGTCTTGTCTGTCTAGTCTTGTCTGTCTAGTCTTGTCTGTCTAGTCTTGTCTGTCTAGTCTTGTCTGTCTAGTCTTGTCTGTCTAGTCTTGTCTGTCTAGTCTTGTCTGTCTAGTCTTGTCTGTCTAGTCTTGTCTGTCTAGTCTTGTCTGTCTAGTCTTGTCTGTCTAGTCTTGTCTGTCTAGTCTTGTCTGTCTAGTCTTGTCTGTCTAGTCTTGTCTGTCTAGTCTTGTCTGTCTAGTCTTGTCTGTCTAGTCTTGTCTG
>CALYMW010000212.1:0-21337 GCA_944588485.1 Phosphuga atrata | reverse complement strand
CTAGTCTTGTCTGTCTAGTCTTGTCTGTCTAGTCTTGTCTGTCTAGTCTTGTCTGTCTAGTCTTGTCTGTCTAGTCTTGTCTGTCTAGTCTTGTCTGTCTAGTCTTGTCTGTCTAGTCTTGTCTGTCTAGTCTTGTCTGTTTAGTCTTGTCTGTCTAGTCTTGTCTGTCTAGTCTTGTCTGTCTAGTCTTGTCTGTCTAGTCTTGTCTGTCTAGTCTTGTCTGTCTAGTCTTGTCTGTCTAGTCTTGTCTGTCTAGTCTTGTCTGTCTAGTCTTGTCTGTCTAGTCTTGTCTGTCTAGTCAAATCAAATCAAATCAAATCAATCAATTTATTTCTATAATCAAGCTACAAGCTAATAGAAATGTGTCAAAAAGTTAATACATTTAAAATAAAATTAAAAAGTTAATACAATTAAAATTAGATTTAAATTAAAATGTTAATACAATTTAAAATAGAGAGTCACTTAGAGTTTTGGTTTTCACTGAAAAAATCTTCTACACTATATGGTTCTAAATTGTTTAAGTAGTTGAATAACAGTTTTTTAAATAACTTAAAGTTCTGTTCTTCTTTTATTTTTCTTGGCAGGTGATTATATAATGATATACATCTATAGTAAGGTCCCTTTTCTGACAACGTTAATCTATGGATTGGTGGTATATATTCCAAATGTTTTCGTCTTGTATCTGTATTGTGATTATTTATGCTTTTGGTGAAATCGGTTTTGTGTTTGAAGTTAAAAATTAATGCTTCATAGATATATTGACCGGGCAGAATTAATACATTAGCTTCTTTAAGTCTTGTCTGTCTAGTCTTGTCTGTCTAGTCTTGTCTGTCTAGTCTTGTCTGTCTAGTCTTGTCTGTCTAGTCTTGTCTGTCTAGTCTTGTCTGTCTAGTCTTGTCTGTCTAGTCTTGTCTGTCTAGTCTTGTCTGTCTAGTCTTGTCTGTCTAGTCTTGTCTGTCTAGTCTTGTCTGTCTAGTCTTGTCTGTCTAGTCTTGTCTGTCTAGTCTTGTCTGTCTAGTCTTGTCTGTCTAGTCTTGTCTGTCTAGTCTTGTCTGTCTAGTCTTGTCTGTCTAGTCTTGTCTGTCTAGTCTTGTCTGTCTAGTCTTGTCTGTCTAGTCTTGTCTGTCTAGTCTTGTCTGTCTAGTCTTGTCTGTCTAGTCTTGTCTGTCTAGTCTTGTCTGTCTAGTCTTGTCTGTCTAGTCTTGTCTGTCTAGTCTTGTCTGTCTAGTCTTGTCTGTCTAGTCTTGTCTGTCTAGTCTTGTCTGTCTAGTCTTGTCTGTCTAGTCTTGTCTGTCTAGTCTTGTCTGTCTAGTCTTGTCTGTCTAGTCTTGTCTGTCTAGTCTTGTCTGTCTAGTCTTGTCTGTCTAGTCTTGTCTGTCTAGTCTTGTCTGTCTAGTCTTGTCTGTCTAGTCTTGTCTGTCTAGTCTTGTCTGTCTAGTCTTGTCTGTCTAGTCTTGTCTGTCTAGTCTTGTCTGTCTAGTCTTGTCTGTCTAGTCTTGTCTGTCTAGTCTTGTCTGTCTAGTCTTGTCTGTCTAGTCTTGTCTGTCTAGTCTTGTCTGTCTAGTCTTGTCTGTCTAGTCTTGTCTGTCTAGTCTTGTCTGTCTAGTCTTGTCTGTCTAGTCTTGTCTGTCTAGTCTTGTCTGTCTAGTCTTGTCTGTCTAGTCTTGTCTGTCTAGTCTTGTCTGTCTAGTCTTGTCTGTCTAGTCTTGTCTGTCTAGTCTTGTCTGTCTAGTCTTGTCTGTCTAGTCTTGTCTGTCTAGTCTTGTCTGTCTAGTCTTGTCTGTCTAGTCTTGTCTGTCTAGTCTTGTCTGTCTAGTCTTGTCTGTCTAGTCTTGTCTGTCTAGTCTTGTCTGTCTAGTCTTGTCTGTCTAGTCTTGTCTGTCTAGTCTTGTCTGTCTAGTCTTGTCTGTCTAGTCTTGTCTGTCTAGTCTTGTCTGTCTAGTCTTGTCTGTCTAGTCTTGTCTGTCTAGTCTTGTCTGTCTAGTCTTGTCTGTCTAGTCTTGTCTGTCTAGTCTTGTCTGTCTAGTCTTGTCTGTCTAGTCTTGTCTGTCTAGTCTTGTCTGTCTAGTCTTGTCTGTCTAGTCTTGTCTGTCTAGTCTTGTCTGTCTAGTCTTGTCTGTCTAGTCTTGTCTGTCTAGTCTTGTCTGTCTAGTCTTGTCTGTCTAGTCTTGTCTGTCTAGTCTTGTCTGTCTAGTCTTGTCTGTCTAGTCTTGTCTGTCTAGTCTTGTCTGTCTAGTCTTGTCTGTCTAGTCTTGTCTGTCTAGTCTTGTCTGTCTAGTCTTGTCTGTCTAGTCTTGTCTGTCTAGTCTTGTCTGTCTAGTCTTGTCTGTCTAGTCTTGTCTGTCTAGTCTTGTCTGTCTAGTCTTGTCTGTCTAGTCTTGTCTGTCTAGTCTTGTCTGTCTAGTCTTGTCTGTCTAGTCTTGTCTGTCTAGTCTTGTCTGTCTAGTCTTGTCTGTCTAGTCTTGTCTGTCTAGTCTTGTCTGTCTAGTCTTGTCTGTCTAGTCTTGTCTGTCTAGTCTTGTCTGTCTAGTCTTGTCTGTCTAGTCTTGTCTGTCTAGTCTTGTCTGTCTAGTCTTGTCTGTCTAGTCTTGTCTGTCTAGTCTTGTCTGTCTAGTCTTGTCTGTCTAGTCTTGTCTGTCTAGTCTTGTCTGTCTAGTCTTGTCTGTCTAGTCTTGTCTGTCTAGTCTTGTCTGTCTAGTCTTGTCTGTCTAGTCTTGTCTGTCTAGTCTTGTCTGTCTAGTCTTGTCTGTCTAGTCTTGTCTGTCTAGTCTTGTCTGTCTAGTCTTGTCTGTCTAGTCTTGTCTGTCTAGTCTTGTCTGTCTAGTCTTGTCTGTCTAGTCTTGTCTGTCTAGTCTTGTCTGTCTAGTCTTGTCTGTCTAGTCTTGTCTGTCTAGTCTTGTCTGTCTAGTCTTGTCTGTCTAGTCTTGTCTGTCTAGTCTTGTCTGTCTAGTCTTGTCTGTCTAGTCTTGTCTGTCTAGTCTTGTCTGTCTAGTCTTGTCTGTCTAGTCTTGTCTGTCTAGTCTTGTCTGTCTAGTCTTGTCTGTCTAGTCTTGTCTGTCTAGTCTTGTCTGTCTAGTCTTGTCTGTCTAGTCTTGTCTGTCTAGTCTTGTCTGTCTAGTCTTGTCTGTCTAGTCTTGTCTGTCTAGTCTTGTCTGTCTAGTCTTGTCTGTCTAGTCTTGTCTGTCTAGTCTTGTCTGTCTAGTCTTGTCTGTCTAGTCTTGTCTGTCTAGTCTTGTCTGTCTAGTCTTGTCTGTCTAGTCTTGTCTGTCTAGTCTTGTCTGTCTAGTCTTGTCTGTCTAGTCTTGTCTGTCTAGTCTTGTCTGTCTAGTCTTGTCTGTCTAGTCTTGTCTGTCTAGTCTTGTCTGTCTAGTCTTGTCTGTCTAGTCTTGTCTGTCTAGTCTTGTCTGTCTAGTCTTGTCTGTCTAGTCTTGTCTGTCTAGTCTTGTCTGTCTAGTCTTGTCTGTCTAGTCTTGTCTGTCTAGTCTTGTCTGTCTAGTCTTGTCTGTCTAGTCTTGTCTGTCTAGTCTTGTCTGTCTAGTCTTGTCTGTCTAGTCTTGTCTGTCTAGTCTTGTCTGTCTAGTCTTGTCTGTCTAGTCTTGTCTGTCTAGTCTTGTCTGTCTAGTCTTGTCTGTCTAGTCTTGTCTGTCTAGTCTTGTCTGTCTAGTCTTGTCTGTCTAGTCTTGTCTGTCTAGTCTTGTCTGTCTAGTCTTGTCTGTCTAGTCTTGTCTGTCTAGTCTTGTCTGTCTAGTCTTGTCTGTCTAGTCTTGTCTCTCTAATCTTGTCTGTCTAGTCTTGTCTGTCTAGTCTTGTCTGTCTAGTCTTGTCGGTCTAGTCTTGTCTGTCTAGTCTTGTCTGTCTAGTCTTGTCTGTCTAGTCTTGTCTGTCTAGTCTTGTCTGTCTAGTCTTGTCTGTCTAGTCTTGTCTGTCTAGTCTTGTCTGTCTAGTCTTGTCTGTCTAGTCTTGTCTGTCTAGTCTTGTCTGTCTTGTCTTGTCTGTCTAGTCTTGTCTGTCTAGTCTTGTCTGTCTAGTCTTGTCTGTCTAGTCTTGTCTGTCTAGTCTTGTCTGTCTAGTCTTGTCTGTCTAGTCTTGTCTGTCTAGTCTTGTCTGTCTAGTCTTGTCTGTCTAGTCTTGTCTGTCTAGTCTTGTCTGTCTAGTCTTGTCTGTCTAGTCTTGTCTGTCTAGTCTTGTCTGTCTAGTCTTGTCTGTCTAGTCTTGTCTGTCTAGTCTTGTCTGTCTAGTCTTGTCTGTCTAGTCTTGTCTGTCTAGTCTTGTCTGTCTAGTCTTGTCTGTCTAGTCTTGTCTGTCTAGTCTTGTCTGTCTAGTCTTGTCTGTCTAGTCTTGTCTGTCTAGTCTTGTCTGTCTAGTCTTGTCTGTCTAGTCTTGTCTGTCTAGTCTTGTCTGTCTAGTCTTGTCTGTCTAGTCTTGTCTGTCTAGTCCTTGTCTGTCTAGTCTTGTCTGTTTAGTCTTGTCTGTCTAGTCTTGTCTGTCTAGTCTTGTCTGTCTAGTCTTGTCTGTCTAGTCTTGTCTGTCTAGTCTTGTCGGTCTAGTCTTGTCTGTCTAGTCTTGTCTGTCTAGTCTTGTCTGTCTAGTCTTGTCTGTCTAGTCTTGTCTGTCTAGTCTTGTCTGTCTAGTCTTGTCTGTCTAGTCTTGTCTGTCTAGTCTTGTCTGTCTAGTCTTGTCTGTCTAGTCTTGTCTGTTTAGTCTTGTCTGTCTAGTCTTGTCTGTCTAGTCTTGTCTGTCTAGTCTTGTCTGTCTAGTCTTGTCTGTCTAGTCTTGTCTGTCTAGTCTTGTCTGTCTAGTCTTGTCTGTCTAGTCTTGTCTGTCTAGTCTTGTCTGTCTAGTCTTGTCTGTCTAGTCTTGTCTGTCTAGTCAAATCAAATCAAATCAAATCAATCAATTTATTTCTATAATCGAGCTACAAGCTAATAGAAATGTGTCAAAAAGTTAATACATTTAAAATAAAATTAAAAAGTTAATACAATTAAAATTAGATTTAAATTAAAATGTTAATACAATTTAAAATAGAGAGTCACTTAGAGTTTTGGTTTTCACTGAAAAAATCTTCTACACTATATGGTTCTAAATTGTTTAAGTAGTTGAATAACAGTTTTTTAAATAACTTAAAGTTCTGTTCTTCTTTTATTTTTCTTGGCAGGTGATTATATAATGATATACATCTATAGTAAGGTCCCTTTTCTGACAACGTTAATCTATGGATTGGTGGTATATATTCCAAATGTTTTCGTCTTGTATCTGTATTGTGATTATTTATGCTTTTGGTGAAATCGGTTTTGTGTTTGAAGTTAAAAATTAATGCTTCATAGATATATTGACCGGGCAGAGTTAATACATTAGCTTCTTTAAGTCTTGTCTGTCTAGTCTTGTCTGTCTAGTCTTGTCTGTCTAGTCTTGTCTGTCTAGTCTTGTCTGTCTAGTCTTGTCTGTCTAGTCTTGTCTGTCTAGTCTTGTCTGTCTAGTCTTGTCTGTGTAGTCTTGTCTGTCTAGTCTTGTCTGTCTAGTCTTGTCTGTCTAGTCTTGTCTGTCTAGTCTTGTCTGTCTAGTCTTGTCTGTCTAGTCTTGTCTGTCTAGTCTTGTCTGTCTAGTCTTGTCTGTCTAGTCTTGTCTGTCTAGTCTTGTCTGTCTAGTCTTGTCTGTCTAGTCTTGTCTGTCTAGTCTTGTCTGTCTAGTCTTGTCTGTCTAGTCTTGTCTGTCTAGTCTTGTCTGTCTAGTCTTGTCTGTCTAGTCTTGTCTGTCTAGTCTTGTCTGTCTAGTCTTGTCTGTCTAGTCTTGTCTGTCTAGTCTTGTCTGTCTAGTCTTGTCTGTCTAGTCTTGTCTGTCTAGTCTTGTCTGTCTAGTCTTGTCTGTCTAGTCTTGTCTGTCTAGTCTTGTCTGTCTAGTCTTGTCTGTCTAGTCTTGTCTGTCTAGTCTTGTCTGTCTAGTCTTGTCTGTCTAGTCTTGTCTGTCTAGTCTTGTCTGTCTAGTCTTGTCTGTCTAGTCTTGTCTGTCTAGTCTTGTCTGTCTAGTCTTGTCTGTCTAGTCTTGTCTGTCTAGTCTTGTCTGTCTAGTCTTGTCTGTCTAGTCTTGTCTGTCTAGTCTTGTCTGTCTAGTCTTGTCTGTCTAGTCTTGTCTGTCTAGTCTTGTCTGTCTAGTCTTGTCTGTCTAGTCTTGTCTGTCTAGTCTTGTCTGTCTAGTCTTGTCTGTCTAGTCTTGTCTGTCTAGTCTTGTCTGTCTAGTCTTGTCTGTCTAGTCTTGTCTGTCTAGTCTTGTCTGTCTAGTCTTGTCTGTCTAGTCTTGTCTGTCTAGTCTTGTCTGTCTAGTCTTGTCTGTCTAGTCTTGTCTGTCTAGTCTTGTCTGTCTAGTCTTGTCTGTCTAGTCTTGTCTGTCTAGTCTTGTCTGTCTAGTCTTGTCTGTCTAGTCTTGTCTGTCTAGTCTTGTCTGTCTAGTCTTGTCTGTCTAGTCTTGTCTGTCTAGTCTTGTCTGTCTAGTCTTGTCTGTCTAGTCTTGTCTGTCTAGTCTTGTCTGTCTAGTCTTGTCTGTCTAGTCTTGTCTGTCTAGTCTTGTCTGTCTAGTCTTGTCTGTCTAGTCTTGTCTGTCTAGTCTTGTCTGTCTAGTCTTGTCTGTCTAGTCTTGTCTGTCTAGTCTTGTCTGTCTAGTCTTGTCTGTCTAGTCTTGTCTGTCTAGTCTTGTCTGTCTAGTCTTGTCTGTCTAGTCTTGTCTGTCTAGTCTTGTCTGTCTAGTCTTGTCTGTCTAGTCTTGTCTGTCTAGTCTTGTCTGTCTAGTCTTGTCTGTCTAGTCTTGTCTGTCTAGTCTTGTCTGTCTAGTCTTGTCTGTCTAGTCTTGTCTGTCTAGTCTTGTCTGTCTAGTCTTGTCTGTCTAGTCTTGTCTGTCTAGTCTTGTCTGTCTAGTCTTGTCTGTCTAGTCTTGTCTGTCTAGTCTTGTCTGTCTAGTCTTGTCTGTCTAGTCTTGTCTGTCTAGTCTTGTCTGTCTAGTCTTGTCTGTCTAGTCTTGTCTGTCTAGTCTTGTCTGTCTAGTCTTGTCTGTCTAGTCTTGTCTGTCTAGTCTTGTCTGTCTAGTCTTGTCTGTCTAGTCTTGTCTGTCTAGTCTTGTCTGTCTAGTCTTGTCTGTCTAGTCTTGTCTGTCTAGTCTTGTCTGTCTAGTCTTGTCTGTCTAGTCTTGTCTGTCTAGTCTTGTCTGTCTAGTCTTGTCTGTCTAGTCTTGTCTGTCTAGTCTTGTCTGTCTAGTCTTGTCTGTCTAGTCTTGTCTGTCTAGTCTTGTCTGTCTAGTCTTGTCTGTCTAGTCTTGTCTGTCTAGTCTTGTCTGTCTAGTCTTGTCTGTCTAGTCTTGTCTGTCTAGTCTTGTCTGTCTAGTCTTGTCTGTCTAGTCTTGTCTGTCTAGTCTTGTCTGTCTAGTCTTGTCTGTCTAGTCTTGTCTGTCTAGTCTTGTCTGTCTAGTCTTGTCTGTCTAGTCTTGTCTGTCTAGTCTTGTCTGTCTAGTCTTGTCTGTCTAGTCTTGTCTGTCTAGTCTTGTCTGTCTAGTCTTGTCTGTCTAGTCTTGTCTGTCTAGTCTTGTCTGTCTAGTCTTGTCTGTCTAGTCTTGTCTGTCTAGTCTTGTCTGTCTAGTCTTGTCTGTCTAGTCTTGTCTGTCTAGTCTTGTCTGTCTAGTCTTGTCTGTCTAGTCTTGTCTGTCTAGTCTTGTCTGTCTAGTCTTGTCTGTCTAGTCTTGTCTGTCTAGTCTTGTCTGTCTAGTCTTGTCTGTCTAGTCTTGTCTGTCTAGTCTTGTCTGTCTAGTCTTGTCTGTCTAGTCTTGTCTGTCTAGTCTTGTCTGTCTAGTCTTGTCTGTCTAGTCTTGTCTGTCTAGTCTTGTCTGTCTAGTCTTGTCTGTCTAGTCTTGTCTGTCTAGTCTTGTCTGTCTAGTCTTGTCTGTCTAGTCTTGTCTGTCTAGTCTTGTCTGTCTAGTCTTGTCTGTCTAGTCTTGTCTGTCTAGTCTTGTCTGTCTAGTCTTGTCTGTCTAGTCTTGTCTGTCTAGTCTTGTCTGTCTAGTCTTGTCTGTCTAGTCTTGTCTGTCTAGTCTTGTCTGTCTAGTCTTGTCTGTCTAGTCTTGTCTGTCTAGTCTTGTCTGTCTAGTCTTGTCTGTCTAGTCTTGTCTGTCTAGTCTTGTCTGTCTAGTCTTGTCTGTCTAGTCTTGTCTGTCTAGTCTTGTCTGTCTAGTCTTGTCTGTCTAGTCTTGTCTGTCTAGTCTTGTCTGTCTAGTCTTGTCTGTCTAGTCTTGTCTGTCTAGTCTTGTCTGTCTAGTCTTGTCTGTCTAGTCTTGTCTGTCTAGTCTTGTCTGTCTAGTCTTGTCTGTCTAGTCTTGTCTGTCTAGTCTTGTCTGTCTAGTCTTGTCTGTCTAGTCTTGTCTGTCTAGTCTTGTCTGTCTAGTCTTGTCTGTCTAGTCTTGTCTGTCTAGTCTTGTCTGTCTAGTCTTGTCTGTCTAGTCTTGTCTGTCTAGTCTTGTCTGTCTAGTCTTGTCTGTCTAGTCTTGTCTGTCTAGTCTTGTCTGTCTAGTCTTGTCTGTCTAGTCTTGTCTGTCTAGTCTTGTCTGTCTAGTCTTGTCTGTCTAGTCTTGTCTGTCTAGTCTTGTCTGTCTAGTCTTGTCTCTCTAGTCTTGTCTGTCTAGTCTTGTCTGTCTAGTCTTGTCTGTCTAGTCTTGTCTGTCTAGTCTTGTCTGTCTAGTCTTGTCTGTCTAGTCTTGTCTGTCTAGTCTTGTCTGTCTAGTCTTGTCTGTCTAGTCTTGTCTGTCTAGTCTTGTCTGTCTAGTCTTGTCTGTCTAGTCTTGTCTGTCTAGTCTTGTCTGTCTAGTCTTGTCTGTCTAGTCTTGTCTGTCTAGTCTTGTCTGTCTAGTCTTGTCTGTCTAGTCTTGTCTGTCTAGTCTTGTCTGTCTAGTCTTGTCTGTCTAGTCTTGTCTGTCTAGTCTTGTCTGTCTAGTCTTGTCTGTCTAGTCTTGTCTGTCTAGTCTTGTCTGTCTAGTCTTGTCTGTCTAGTCTTGTCTGTCTAGTCTTGTCTGTCTAGTCTTGTCTGTCTAGTCTTGTCTGTCTAGTCTTGTCTGTCTAGTCTTGTCTGTCTAGTCTTGTCTGTCTAGTCTTGTCTGTCTAGTCTTGTCTGTCTAGTCTTGTCTGTCTAGTCTTGTCTGTCTAGTCTTGTCTGTCTAGTCTTGTCTGTCTAGTCTTGTCTGTCTAGTCTTGTCTGTCTAGTCTTGTCTGTCTAGTCTTGTCTGTCTAGTCTTGTCTGTCTAGTCTTGTCTGTCTAGTCTTGTCTGTCTAGTCTTGTCTGTCTAGTCTTGTCTGTCTAGTCTTGTCTGTCTAGTCTTGTCTGTCTAGTCTTGTCTGTCTAGTCTTGTCTGTTTAGTCTTGTCTGTCTAGTCTTGTCTGTCTAGTCTTGTCTGTCTAGTCTTGTCTGTCTAGTCTTGTCTGTCTAGTCTTGTCGGTCTAGTCTTGTCTGTCTAGTCTTGTCTGTCTAGTCTTGTCTGTCTAGTCTTGTCTGTCTAGTCTTGTCTGTCTAGTCTTGTCTGTCTAGTCTTGTCTGTCTAGTCTTGTCTGTCTAGTCTTGTCTGTCTAGTCTTGTCTGTCTAGTCTTGTCTGTTTAGTCTTGTCTGTCTAGTCTTGTCTGTCTAGTCTTGTCTGTCTAGTCTTGTCTGTCTAGTCTTGTCTGTCTAGTCTTGTCTGTCTAGTCTTGTCTGTCTAGTCTTGTCTGTCTAGTCTTGTCTGTCTAGTCTTGTCTGTCTAGTCTTGTCTGTCTAGTCTTGTCTGTCTAGTCTTGTCTGTCTAGTCAAATCAAATCAAATCAAATCAATCAATTTATTTCTATAATCGAGCTACAAGCTAATAGAAATGTGTCAAAAAGTTAATACATTTAAAATAAAATTAAAAAGTTAATACAATTAAAATTAGATTTAAATTAAAATGTTAATACAATTTAAAATAGAGAGTCACTTAGAGTTTTGGTTTTCACTGAAAAAATCTTCTACACTATATGGTTCTAAATTGTTTAAGTAGTTGAATAACAGTTTTTTAAATAACTTAAAGTTCTGTTCTTCTTTTATTTTTCTTGGCAGGTGATTATATAATGATATACATCTATAGTAAGGTCCCTTTTCTGACAACGTTAATCTATGGATTGGTGGTATATATTCCAAATGTTTTCGTCTTGTATCTGTATTGTGATTATTTATGCTTTTGGTGAAATCGGTTTTGTGTTTGAAGTTAAAAATTAATGCTTCATAGATATATTGACCGGGCAGAGTTAATACATTTGCTTCTTTAAGTCTTGTCTGTCTAGTCTTGTCTGTCTAGTCTTGTCTGTCTAGTCTTGTCTGTCTAGTCTTGTCTGTCTAGTCTTGTCTGTCTAGTCTTGTCTGTCTAGTCTTGTCTGTCTAGTCTTGTCTGTGTAGTCTTGTCTGTCTAGTCTTGTCTGTCTAGTCTTGTCTGTCTAGTCTTGTCTGTCTAGTCTTGTCTGTCTAGTCTTGTCTGTCTAGTCTTGTCTGTCTAGTCTTGTCTGTCTAGTCTTGTCTGTCTAGTCTTGTCTGTCTAGTCTTGTCTGTCTAGTCTTGTCTGTCTAGTCTTGTCTGTCTAGTCTTGTCTGTCTAGTCTTGTCTGTCTAGTCTTGTCTGTCTAGTCTTGTCTGTCTAGTCTTGTCTGTCTAGTCTTGTCTGTCTAGTCTTGTCTGTCTAGTCTTGTCTGTCTAGTCTTGTCTGTCTAGTCTTGTCTGTCTAGTCTTGTCTGTCTAGTCTTGTCTGTCTAGTCTTGTCTGTCTAGTCTTGTCTGTCTAGTCTTGTCTGTCTAGTCTTGTCTGTCTAGTCTTGTCTGTCTAGTCTTGTCTGTCTAGTCTTGTCTGTCTAGTCTTGTCTGTCTAGTCTTGTCTGTCTAGTCTTGTCTGTCTAGTCTTGTCTGTCTAGTCTTGTCTGTCTAGTCTTGTCTGTCTAGTCTTGTCTGTCTAGTCTTGTCTGTCTAGTCTTGTCTGTCTAGTCTTGTCTGTCTAGTCTTGTCTGTCTAGTCTTGTCTGTCTAGTCTTGTCTGTCTAGTCTTGTCTGTCTAGTCTTGTCTGTCTAGTCTTGTCTGTCTAGTCTTGTCTGTCTAGTCTTGTCTGTCTAGTCTTGTCTGTCTAGTCTTGTCTGTCTAGTCTTGTCTGTCTAGTCTTGTCTGTCTAGTCTTGTCTGTCTAGTCTTGTCTGTCTAGTCTTGTCTGTCTAGTCTTGTCTGTCTAGTCTTGTCTGTCTAGTCTTGTCTGTCTAGTCTTGTCTGTCTAGTCTTGTCTGTCTAGTCTTGTCTGTCTAGTCTTGTCTGTCTAGTCTTGTCTGTCTAGTCTTGTCTGTCTAGTCTTGTCTGTCTAGTCTTGTCTGTCTAGTCTTGTCTGTCTAGTCTTGTCTGTCTAGTCTTGTCTGTCTAGTCTTGTCTGTCTAGTCTTGTCTGTCTAGTCTTGTCTGTCTAGTCTTGTCTGTCTAGTCTTGTCTGTCTAGTCTTGTCTGTCTAGTCTTGTCTGTCTAGTCTTGTCTGTCTAGTCTTGTCTGTCTAGTCTTGTCTGTCTAGTCTTGTCTGTCTAGTCTTGTCTGTCTAGTCTTGTCTGTCTAGTCTTGTCTGTCTAGTCTTGTCTGTCTAGTCTTGTCTGTCTAGTCTTGTCTGTCTAGTCTTGTCTGTCTAGTCTTGTCTGTCTAGTCTTGTCTGTCTAGTCTTGTCTGTCTAGTCTTGTCTGTCTAGTCTTGTCTGTCTAGTCTTGTCTGTCTAGTCTTGTCTGTCTAGTCTTGTCTGTCTAGTCTTGTCTGTCTAGTCTTGTCTGTCTAGTCTTGTCTGTCTAGTCTTGTCTGTCTAGTCTTGTCTGTCTAGTCTTGTCTGTCTAGTCTTGTCTGTCTAGTCTTGTCTGTCTAGTCTTGTCTGTCTAGTCTTGTCTGTCTAGTCTTGTCTGTCTAGTCTTGTCTGTCTAGTCTTGTCTGTCTAGTCTTGTCTGTCTAGTCTTGTCTGTCTAGTCTTGTCTGTCTAGTCTTGTCTGTCTAGTCTTGTCTGTCTAGTCTTGTCTGTCTAGTCTTGTCTGTCTAGTCTTGTCTGTCTAGTCTTGTCTGTCTAGTCTTGTCTGTCTAGTCTTGTCTGTCTAGTCTTGTCTGTCTAGTCTTGTCTGTCTAGTCTTGTCTGTCTAGTCTTGTCTGTCTAGTCTTGTCTGTCTAGTCTTGTCTGTCTAGTCTTGTCTGTCTAGTCTTGTCTGTCTAGTCTTGTCTGTCTAGTCTTGTCTGTCTAGTCTTGTCTGTCTAGTCTTGTCTGTCTAGTCTTGTCTGTCTAGTCTTGTCTGTCTAGTCTTGTCTGTCTAGTCTTGTCTGTCTAGTCTTGTCTGTCTAGTCTTGTCTGTCTAGTCTTGTCTGTCTAGTCTTGTCTGTCTAGTCTTGTCTGTCTAGTCTTGTCTGTCTAGTCTGTCTGTCTAGTCTTGTCTGTCTAGTCTTGTCTGTCTAGTCTTGTCTGTCTAGTCTTGTCTGTCTAGTCTTGTCTGTCTAGTCTTGTCTGTCTAGTCTTGTCTGTCTAGTCTTGTCTGTCTAGTCTTGTCTGTCTAGTCTTGTCTGTCTAGTCTTGTCTGTCTAGTCTTGTCTGTCTAGTCTTGTCTGTCTAGTCTTGTCTGTCTAGTCTTGTCTGTCTAGTCTTGTCTGTCTAGTCTTGTCTGTCTAGTCTTGTCTGTCTAGTCTTGTCTGTCTAGTCTTGTCTGTCTAGTCTTGTCTGTCTAGTCTTGTCTGTCTAGTCTTGTCTGTCTAGTCTTGTCTGTCTAGTCTTGTCTGTCTAGTCTTGTCTGTCTAGTCTTGTCTGTCTAGTCTTGTCTGTCTAGTCTTGTCTGTCTAGTCTTGTCTGTCTAGTCTTGTCTGTCTAGTCTTGTCTGTCTAGTCTTGTCTGTCTAGTCTTGTCTGTCTAGTCTTGTCTGTCTAGTCTTGTCTGTCTAGTCTTGTCTGTCTAGTCTTGTCTGTCTAGTCTTGTCTGTCTAGTCTTGTCTGTCTAGTCTTGTCTGTCTAGTCTTGTCTGTCTAGTCTTGTCTGTCTAGTCTTGTCTGTCTAGTCTTGTCTGTCTAGTCTTGTCTGTCTAGTCTTGTCTGTCTAGTCTTGTCTGTCTAGTCTTGTCTGTCTAGTCTTGTCTGTCTAGTCTTGTCTGTCTAGTCTTGTCTGTCTAGTCTTGTCTGTCTCTGTCTAGTCTTGTCTGTCTAGTCTTGTCTGTCTAGTCTTGTCTGTCTAGTCTTGTCTGTCTAGTCTTGTCTGTCTAGTCTTGTCTGTCTAGTCTTGTCTGTCTAGTCTTGTCTGTCTAGTCTTGTCTGTCTAGTCTTGTCTGTCTAGTCTTGTCTGTCTAGTCTTGTCTGTCTAGTCTTGTCTGTCTAGTCTTGTCTGTCTAGTCTTGTCTGTCTAGTCTTGTCTGTCTAGTCTTGTCTGTCTAGTCTTGTCTGTCTAGTCTTGTCTGTCTAGTCTTGTCTGTCTAGTCTTGTCTGTCTAGTCTTGTCTGTCTAGTCTTGTCTGTCTAGTCTTGTCTGTCTAGTCTTGTCTGTCTAGTCTTGTCTGTCTAGTCTTGTCTGTCTAGTCTTGTCTGTCTAGTCTTGTCTGTCTAGTCTTGTCTGTCTAGTCTTGTCTGTCTAGTCTTGTCTGTCTAGTCTTGTCTGTCTAGTCTTGTCTGTCTAGTCTTGTCTGTCTAGTCTTGTCTGTCTAGTCTTGTCTGTCTAGTCTTGTCTGTCTAGTCTTGTCTGTCTAGTCTTGTCTGTCTAGTCTTGTCTGTCTAGTCTTGTCTGTCTAGTCTTGTCTGTCTAGTCTTGTCTGTCTAGTCTTGTCTGTCTAGTCTTGTCTGTCTAGTCTTGTCTGTCTAGTCTTGTCTGTCTAGTCTTGTCTGTCTAGTCTTGTCTGTCTAGTCTTGTCTGTCTAGTCTTGTCTGTCTAGTCTTGTCTGTCTAGTCTTGTCTGTCTAGTCTTGTCTGTCTAGTCTTGTCTGTCTAGTCTTGTCTGTCTAGTCTTGTCTGTCTAGTCTTGTCTGTCTAGTCTTGTCTGTCTAGTCTTGTCTGTCTAGTCTTGTCTGTCTAGTCTTGTCTGTCTAGTCTTGTCTGTCTAGTCTTGTCTGTCTAGTCTTGTCTGTCTAGTCTTGTCTGTCTAGTCTTGTCTGTCTAGTCTTGTCTGTCTAGTCTTGTCTGTCTAGTCTTGTCTGTCTAGTCTTGTCTGTCTAGTCTTGTCTGTCTAGTCTTGTCTGTCTAGTCTTGTCTGTCTAGTCTTGTCTGTCTAGTCTTGTCTGTCTAGTCTTGTCTGTCTAGTCTTGTCTGTCTAGTCTTGTCTGTCTAGTCTTGTCTGTCTAGTCTTGTCTGTCTAGTCTTGTCTGTCTAGTCTTGTCTGTCTAGTCTTGTCTGTCTAGTCTTGTCTGTCTAGTCTTGTCTGTCTAGTCTTGTCTGTCTAGTCTTGTCTGTCTAGTCTTGTCTGTCTAGTCTTGTCTGTCTAGTCTTGTCTGTCTAGTCTTGTCTGTCTAGTCTTGTCTGTCTAGTCTTGTCTGTCTAGTCTTGTCTGTCTAGTCTTGTCTGTCTAGTCTTGTCTGTCTAGTCTTGTCTGTCTAGTCTTGTCTGTCTAGTCTTGTCTGTCTAGTCTTGTCTGTCTAGTCTTGTCTGTCTAGTCTTGTCTGTCTAGTCTTGTCTGTCTAGTCTTGTCTGTCTAGTCTTGTCTGTCTAGTCTTGTCTGTCTAGTCTTGTCTGTCTAGTCTTGTCTGTCTAGTCTTGTCTGTCTAGTCTTGTCTGTCTAGTCTTGTCTGTCTAGTCTTGTCTGTCTAGTCTTGTCTGTCTAGTCTTGTCTGTCTAGTCTTGTCTGTCTAGTCTTGTCTGTCTAGTCTTGTCTGTCTAGTCTTGTCTGTCTAGTCTTGTCTGTCTAGTCTTGTCTGTCTAGTCTTGTCTGTCTAGTCTTGTCTGTCTAGTCTTGTCTGTCTAGTCTTGTCTGTCTAGTCTTGTCTGTCTAGTCTTGTCTGTCTAGTCTTGTCTGTCTAGTCTTGTCTGTCTAGTCTTGTCTGTCTAGTCTTGTCTGTCTAGTCTTGTCTGTCTAGTCTTGTCTGTCTAGTCTTGTCTGTCTAGTCTTGTCTGTCTAGTCTTGTCTGTCTAGTCTTGTCTGTCTAGTCTTGTCTGTCTAGTCTTGTCTGTCTAGTCTTGTCTGTCTAGTCTTGTCTGTCTAGTCTTGTCTGTCTAGTCTTGTCTGTCTAGTCTTGTCTGTCTAGTCTTGTCTGTCTAGTCTTGTCTGTCTAGTCTTGTCTGTCTAGTCTTGTCTGTCTAGTCTTGTCTGTCTAGTCTTGTCTGTCTAGTCTTGTCTGTCTAGTCTTGTCTGTCTAGTCTTGTCTGTCTAGTCTTGTCTGTCTAGTCTTGTCTGTCTAGTCTTGTCTGTCTAGTCTTGTCTGTCTAGTCTTGTCTGTCTAGTCTTGTCTGTCTAGTCTTGTCTGTCTAGTCTTGTCTGTCTAGTCTTGTCTGTCTAGTCTTGTCTGTCTAGTCTTGTCTGTCTAGTCTTGTCTGTCTAGTCTTGTCTGTCTAGTCTTGTCTGTCTAGTCTTGTCTGTCTAGTCTTGTCTGTCTAGTCTTGTCTGTCTAGTCTTGTCTGTCTAGTCTTGTCTGTCTAGTCTTGTCTGTCTAGTCTTGTCTGTCTAGTCTTGTCTGTCTAGTCTTGTCTGTCTAGTCTTGTCTGTCTAGTCTTGTCTGTCTAGTCTTGTCTGTCTAGTCTTGTCTGTCTAGTCTTGTCTGTCTAGTCTTGTCTGTCTAGTCTTGTCTGTCTAGTCTTGTCTGTCTAGTCTTGTCTGTCTAGTCTTGTCTGTCTAGTCTTGTCTGTCTAGTCTTGTCTGTCTAGTCTTGTCTGTCTAGTCTTGTCTGTCTAGTCTTGTCTGTCTAGTCTTGTCTGTCTAGTCTTGTCTGTCTAGTCTTGTCTGTCTAGTCTTGTCTGTCTAGTCTTGTCTGTCTAGTCTTGTCTGTCTAGTCTTGTCTGTCTAGTCTTGTCTGTCTAGTCTTGTCTGTCTAGTCTTGTCTGTCTAGTCTTGTCTGTCTAGTCTTGTCTGTCTAGTCTTGTCTGTCTAGTCTTGTCTGTCTAGTCTTGTCTGTCTAGTCTTGTCTGTCTAGTCTTGTCTGTCTAGTCTTGTCTGTCTAGTCTTGTCTGTCTAGTCTTGTCTGTCTAGTCTTGTCTGTCTAGTCTTGTCTGTCTAGTCTTGTCTGTCTAGTCTTGTCTGTCTAGTCTTGTCTGTCTAGTCTTGTCTGTCTAGTCTTGTCTGTCTAGTCTTGTCTGTCTAGTCTTGTCTGTCTAGTCTTGTCTGTCTAGTCTTGTCTGTCTAGTCTTGTCTGTCTAGTCTTGTCTGTCTAGTCTTGTCTGTCTAGTCTTGTCTGTCTAGTCTTGTCTGTCTAGTCTTGTCTGTCTAGTCTTGTCTGTCTAGTCTTGTCTGTCTAGTCTTGTCTGTCTAGTCTTGTCTGTCTAGTCTTGTCTGTCTAGTCTTGTCTGTCTAGTCTTGTCTGTCTAGTCTTGTCTGTCTAGTCTTGTCTGTCTAGTCTTGTCTGTCTAGTCTTGTCTGTCTAGTCTTGTCTGTCTAGTCTTGTCTGTCAAGTCTTGTCTGTCTAGTCTTGTCTGTCTAGTCTTGTCTGTCTAGTCTTGTCTGTCTAGTCTTGTCTGTCTAGTCTTGTCTGTCTAGTCTTGTCTGTCTAGTCTTGTCTGTCTAGTCTTGTCTGTCTAGTCTTGTCTGTCTAGTCTTGTCTGTCTAGTCTTGTCTGTCTAGTCTTGTCTGTCTAGTCTTGTCTGTCTAGTCTTGTCTGTCTAGTCTTGTCTGTCTAGTCTTGTCTGTCTAGTCTTGTCTGTCTAGTCTTGTCTGTCAAGTCTTGTCTGTCTAGTCTTGTCTGTCTAGTCTTGTCTGTCTAGTCTTGTCTGTCTAGTCTTGTCTGTCTAGTCTTGTCTGTCTAGTCTTGTCTGTCTAGTCTTGTCTGTCTAGTCTTGTCTGTCTAGTCTTGTCTGTCTAGTCTTGTCTGTCTAGTCTTGTCTGTCTAGTCTTGTCTGTCTAGTCTTGTCTGTCTAGTCTTGTCTGTCTAGTCTTGTCTGTCTAGTCTTGTCTGTCTAGTCTTGTCTGTCTAGTCTTGTCTGTCTTCTTGTCTGTCTAGTCTTGTCTGTCTAGTCTTGTCTGTCTAGTCTTGTCTGTCTAGTCTTGTCTGTCTAGTCTTGTCTGTCTAGTCTTGTCTGTCTAGTCTTGTCTGTCTAGTCTTGTCTGTCTAGTCTTGTCTGTCTAGTCTTGTCTGTCTAGTCTTGTCTGTCTAGTCTTGTCTGTCTAGTCTTGTCTGTCTAGTCTTGTCTGTCTAGTCTTGTCTGTCTAGTCTTGTCTGTCTAGTCTTGTCTGTCTAGTCTTGTCTGTCTAGTCTTGTCTGTCTAGTCTTGTCTGTCTAGTCTTGTCTGTCTAGTCTTGTCTGTCTAGTCTTGTCTGTCTAGTCTTGTCTGTCTAGTCTTGTCTGTCTAGTCTTGTCTGTCTAGTCTTGTCTGTCTAGTCTTGTCTGTCTAGTCTTGTCTGTCTAGTCTTGTCTGTCTAGTCTTGTCTGTCTAGTCTTGTCTGTCTAGTCTTGTCTGTCTAGTCTTGTCTGTCTAGTCTTGTCTGTCTAGTCTTGTCTGTCTAGTCTTGTCTGTCTAGTCTTGTCTGTCTAGTCTTGTCTGTCTAGTCTTGTCTGTCTAGTCTTGTCTGTCTAGTCTTGTCTGTCTAGTCTTGTCTGTCTAGTCTTGTCTGTCTAGTCTTGTCTGTCTAGTCTTGTCTGTCTAGTCTTGTCTGTCTAGTCTTGTCTGTCTAGTCTTGTCTGTCTAGTCTTGTCTGTCTAGTCTTGTCTGTCTAGTCTTGTCTGTCTAGTCTTGTCTGTCTAGTCTTGTCTGTCTAGTCTTGTCTGTCTAGTCTTGTCTGTCTAGTCTTGTCTGTCTAGTCTTGTCTGTCTAGTCTTGTCTGTCTAGTCTTGTCTGTCTAGTCTTGTCTGTCTAGTCTTGTCTGTCTAGTCTTGTCTGTCTAGTCTTGTCTGTCTAGTCTTGTCTGTCTAGTCTTGTCTGTCTAGTCTTGTCTGTCTAGTCTTGTCTGTCTAGTCTTGTCTGTCTAGTCTTGTCTGTCTAGTCTTGTCTGTCTAGTCTTGTCTGTCTAGTCTTGTCTGTCTAGTCTTGTCTGTCTAGTCTTGTCTGTCTAGTCTTGTCTGTCTAGTCTTGTCTGTCTAGTCTTGTCTGTCTAGTCTTGTCTGTCTAGTCTTGTCTGTCTAGTCTTGTCTGTCTAGTCTTGTCTGTCTAGTCTTGTCTGTCTAGTCTTGTCTGTCTAGTCTTGTCTGTCTAGTCTTGTCTGTCTAGTCTTGTCTGTCTAGTCTTGTCTGTCTAGTCTTGTCTGTCTAGTCTTGTCTGTCTAGTCTTGTCTGTCTAGTCTTGTCTGTCTAGTCTTGTCTGTCTAGTCTTGTCTGTCTAGTCTTGTCTGTCTAGTCTTGTCTGTCTAGTCTTGTCTGTCTAGTCTTGTCTGTCTAGTCTTGTCTGTCTAGTCTTGTCTGTCTAGTCTTGTCTGTCTAGTCTTGTCTGTCTAGTCTTGTCTGTCTAGTCTTGTCTGTCTAGTCTTGTCTGTCTAGTCTTGTCTGTCTAGTCTTGTCTGTCTAGTCTTGTCTGTCTAGTCTTGTCTGTCTAGTCTTGTCTGTCTAGTCTTGTCTGTCTAGTCTTGTCTGTCTAGTCTTGTCTGTCTAGTCTTGTCTGTCTAGTCTTGTCTGTCTAGTCTTGTCTGTCTAGTCTTGTCTGTCTAGTCTTGTCTGTCTAGTCTTGTCTGTCTAGTCTTGTCTGTCTAGTCTTGTCTGTCTAGTCTTGTCTGTCTAGTCTTGTCTGTCTAGTCTTGTCTGTCTAGTCTTGTCTGTCTAGTCTTGTCTGTCTAGTCTTGTCTGTCTAGTCTTGTCTGTCTAGTCTTGTCTGTCTAGTCTTGTCTGTCTAGTCTTGTCTGTCTAGTCTTGTCTGTCTAGTCTTGTCTGTCTAGTCTTGTCTGTCTAGTCTTGTCTGTCTAGTCTTGTCTGTCTAGTCTTGTCTGTCTAGTCTTGTCTGTCTAGTCTTGTCTGTCTAGTCTTGTCTGTCTAGTCTTGTCTGTCTAGTCTTGTCTGTCTAGTCTTGTCTGTCTAGTCTTGTCTGTCTAGTCTTGTCTGTCTAGTCTTGTCTGTCTAGTCTTGTCTGTCTAGTCTTGTCTGTCTAGTCTTGTCTGTCTAGTCTTGTCTGTCTAGTCTTGTCTGTCTAGTCTTGTCTGTCTAGTCTTGTCTGTCTAGTCTTGTCTGTCTAGTCTTGTCTGTCTAGTCTTGTCTGTCTAGTCTTGTCTGTCTAGTCTTGTCTGTCTAGTCTTGTCTGTCTAGTCTTGTCTGTCTAGTCTTGTCTGTCTAGTCTTGTCTGTCTAGTCTTGTCTGTCTAGTCTTGTCTGTCTAGTCTTGTCTGTCTAGTCTTGTCTGTCTAGTCTTGTCTGTCTAGTCTTGTCTGTCTAGTCTTGTCTGTCTAGTCTTGTCTGTCTAGTCTTGTCTGTCTAGTCTTGTCTGTCTAGTCTTGTCTGTCTAGTCTTGTCTGTCTAGTCTTGTCTGTCTAGTCTTGTCTGTCTAGTCTTGTCTGTCTAGTCTTGTCTGTCTAGTCTTGTCTGTCTAGTCTTGTCTGTCTAGTCTTGTCTGTCTAGTCTTGTCTGTCTAGTCTTGTCTGTCTAGTCTTGTCTGTCTAGTCTTGTCTGTCTAGTCTTGTCTGTCTAGTCTTGTCTGTCTAGTCTTGTCTGTCTAGTCTTGTCTGTCTAGTCTTGTCTGTCTAGTCTTGTCTGTCTAGTCTTGTCTGTCTAGTCTTGTCTGTCTAGTCTTGTCTGTCTAGTCTTGTCTGTCTAGTCTTGTCTGTCTAGTCTTGTCTGTCTAGTCTTGTCTGTCTAGTCTTGTCTGTCTAGTCTTGTCTGTCTAGTCTTGTCTGTCTAGTCTTGTCTGTCTAGTCTTGTCTGTCTAGTCTTGTCTGTCTAGTCTTGTCTGTCTAGTCTTGTCTGTCTAGTCTTGTCTGTCTAGTCTTGTCTGTCTAGTCTTGTCTGTCTAGTCTTGTCTGTCTAGTCTTGTCTGTCTAGTCTTGTCTGTCTAGTCTTGTCTGTCTAGTCTTGTCTGTCTAGTCTTGTCTGTCTAGTCTTGTCTGTCTAGTCTTGTCTGTCTAGTCTTGTCTGTCTAGTCTTGTCTGTCTAGTCTTGTCTGTCTAGTCTTGTCTGTCTAGTCTTGTCTGTCTAGTCTTGTCTGTCTAGTCTTGTCTGTCTAGTCTTGTCTGTCTAGTCTTGTCTGTCTAGTCTTGTCTGTCTAGTCTTGTCTGTCTAGTCTTGTCTGTCTAGTCTTGTCTGTCTAGTCTTGTCTGTCTAGTCTTGTCTGTCTAGTCTTGTCTGTCTAGTCTTGTCTGTCTAGTCTTGTCTGTCTAGTCTTGTCTGTCTAGTCTTGTCTGTCTAGTCTTGTCTGTCTAGTCTTGTCTGTCTAGTCTTGTCTGTCTAGTCTTGTCTGTCTAGTCTTGTCTGTCTAGTCTTGTCTGTCTAGTCTTGTCTGTCTAGTCTTGTCTGTCTAGTCTTGTCTGTCTAGTCTTGTCTGTCTAGTCTTGTCTGTCTAGTCTTGTCTGTCTAGTCTTGTCTGTCTAGTCTTGTCTGTCTAGTCTTGTCTGTCTAGTCTTGTCTGTCTAGTCTTGTCTGTCTAGTCTTGTCTGTCTAGTCTTGTCTGTCTAGTCTTGTCTGTCTAGTCTTGTCTGTCTAGTCTTGTCTGTCTAGTCTTGTCTGTCTAGTCTTGTCTGTCTAGTCTTGTCTGTCTAGTCTTGTCTGTCTAGTCTTGTCTGTCTAGTCTTGTCTGTCTAGTCTTGTCTGTCTAGTCTTGTCTGTCTAGTCTTGTCTGTCTAGTCTTGTCTGTCTAGTCTTGTCTGTCTAGTCTTGTCTGTCTAGTCTTGTCTGTCTAGTCTTGTCTGTCTAGTCTTGTCTGTCTAGTCTTGTCTGTCTAGTCTTGTCTGTCTAGTCTTGTCTGTCTAGTCTTGTCTGTCTAGTCTTGTCTGTCTAGTCTTGTCTGTCTAGTCTTGTCTGTCTAGTCTTGTCTGTCTAGTCTTGTCTGTCTAGTCTTGTCTGTCTAGTCTTGTCTGTCTAGTCTTGTCTGTCTAGTCTTGTCTGTCTAGTCTTGTCTGTCTAGTCTTGTCTGTCTAGTCTTGTCTGTCTAGTCTTGTCTGTCTAGTCTTGTCTGTCAAGTCTTGTCTGTCTAGTCTTGTCTGTCTAGTCTTGTCTGTCTAGTCTTGTCTGTCTAGTCTTGTCTGTCTAGTCTTGTCTGTCTAGTCTTGTCTGTCTAGTCTTGTCTGTCTAGTCTTGTCTGTCTAGTCT
>CALYMW010000211.1:0-27306 GCA_944588485.1 Phosphuga atrata | reverse complement strand
ACTAGACAGACAAGACTAGACAGACAAGACTAGACAGACAAGACTAGACAGACAAGACTAGACAGACAAGACTAGACAGACAAGACTAGACAGACAAGACTAGAGACAAGACTAGACAGACAAGACTAGACAGACAAGACTAGACAGACAAGACTAGACAGACAAGACTAGACAGACAAGACTAGACAGACAAGACTAGACAGACAAGACTAGACAGACAAGACTAGACAGACAAGACTAGACAGACAAGACTAGACAGACAAGACTAGACAGACAAGACTAGACAGACAAGACTAGACAGACAAGACTAGACAGACAAGACTAGACAGACAAGACTAGACAGACAAGACTAGACAGACAAGACTAGACAGACAAGACTAGACAGACAAGACTAGACAGACAAGACTAGACAGACAAGACTAGACAGACAAGACTAGACAGACAAGACTAGACAGACAAGACTAGACAGACAAGACTAGACAGACAAGACTAGACAGACAAGACTAGACAGACAAGACTAGACAGACAAGACTAGACAGACAAGACTAGACAGACAAGACTAGACAGACAAGACTAGACAGACAAGACTAGACAGACAAGACTAGACAGACAAGACTAGACAGACAAGACTAGACAGACAAGACTAGACAGACAAGACTAGACAGACAAGACTAGACAGACAAGACTAGACAGACAAGACTAGACAGACAAGACTAGACAGACAAGACTAGACAGACAAGACTAGACAGACAAGACTAGACAGACAAGACTAGACAGACAAGACTAGACAGACAAGACTAGACAGACAAGACTAGACAGACAAGACTAGACAGACAAGACTAGACAGACAAGACTAGACAGACAAGACTAGACAGACAAGACTAGACAGACAAGACTAGACAGACAAGACTAGACAGACAAGACTAGACAGACAAGACTAGACAGACAAGACTAGACAGACAAGACTAGACAGACAAGACTAGACAGACAAGACTAGACAGACAAGACTAGACAGACAAGACTAGACAGACAAGACTAGACAGACAAGACTAGACAGACAAGACTAGACAGACAAGACTAGACAGACAAGACTAGACAGACAAGACTAGACAGACAAGACTAGACAGACAAGACTAGACAGACAAGACTAGACAGACAAGACTAGACAGACAAGACTAGACAGACAAGACTAGACAGACAAGACTAGACAGACAAGACTAGACAGACAAGACTAGACAGACAAGACTAGACAGACAAGACTAGACAGACAAGACTAGACAGACAAGACTAGACAGACAAGACTAGACAGACAAGACTAGACAGACAAGACTAGACAGACAAGACTAGAGAGACAAGACTAGACAGACAAGACTAGACAGACAAGACTAGACAGAAAAGACTAAACAGACAAGACTAGACAGACAAGACTAGACAGACAAGACTAGGCAGACAAGACTAGACAGACAAGACTAGACAGACAAGACTAGACAGACAAGACTAGACAGACAAGACTAGACAGACAAGACTAGACAGACAAGACTAGACAGACAAGACAAGACAGACAAGACTAGACAGACAAGACTAGACAGACAAGACTAGACAGACAAGACTAGACAGACAAGACTAGACAGGCAAGACTAGACAGACAAGACTAGACAGACAAGACTAGACAGACAAGACTAGACAGACAAGACTAGACAGACAAGACTAGACAGACAAGACTAGACAGACAAGACTAGACAGACAAGACTAGACAGACAAGACTAGACAGACAAGACTAGACAGACAAGACTAGACAGACAAGACTAGACAGACAAGACTAGACAGACAAGACTAGACAGACAAGACTAGACAGACAAGACTAGACAGACAAGACTAGACAGACAAGACTAGACAGACAAGACTAGAGAGACAAGACTAGAGAGACAAGACTAGAGAGACAAGACTAGACAGACAAGACTAGACAGACAAGACTAGACAGACAAGACTAGACAGACAAGACTAGACAGACAAGACTAGACAGACAAGACTAGACAGACAAGACTAGAGAGACAAGACTAGAGAGACAAGACTAGACAGACAAGACTAGACAGACAAGACTAGACAGACAAGACTAGACAGACAAGACTAGACAGACAAGACTAGACAGACAAGACTAGACAGACAAGACTAGACAGACAAGACTAGACAGACAAGACTAGACAGACAAGACTAGACATACAAGACTAGACAGACAAGACTAGACAGACAAGACTAGACAGACAAGACTAGACAGACAAGACTAGACAGACAAGACTAGACAGACAAGACTAGACAGACAAGACTAGACAGACAAGACTACACAGACAAGACTAGACAGACAAGACTAGACAGACAAGACTAGACAGACAAGACTAGACAGACAAGACTAGACAGACAAGACTAGACAGACAAGACTAGACAGACAAGACTAGACAGACAAGACTAGACAGACAAGACTAGACAGACAAGACTAGACAGACAAGACTAGACAGACAAGACTAGACAGACAAGACTAGACAGGCAAGACTAGACAGACAAGACTAGACAGACAAGACTAGACAGACAAGACTAGACAGACAAGACTAGACAGACAAGACTAGACAGACAAGACTAGACACACAAGACTAGACAGACAAGACTAGACAGACAAGACTAGACAGACAAGACTAGACAGACAAGACTAGACAGACAAGACTAGACAGACAAGACTAGACAGACAAGACTAGACAGACAAGACTAGACAGACAAGACTAGACAGACAAGACTAGACAGACAAGACTAGACAGACAAGACTAGACAGACAAGACTAGACAGACAAGACTAGACAGACAAGACTAGACAGACAAGACTAGACAGACAAGACTAGACAGACAAGACTAGACAGACAAGACTAGACAGACAAGACTAGACAGACAAGACTAGACAGACAAGACTAGACAGACAAGACTAGACAGACAAGACTAGACAGACAAGACTAGACAGACAAGACTAGACAGACAAGACTAGACAGACAAGACTAGACAGACAAGACTAGACAGACAAGACTAGACAGACAAGACTAGACAGACAAGACTAGACAGACAAGACTAGACAGACAAGACTAGACAGACAAGACTAGACAGACAAGACTAGACACACAAGACTAGACAGACAAGACTAGACAGACAAGACTAGACAGACAAGACTAGACAGACAAGACTAGACAGACAAGACTAGACAGACAAGACTAGACAGACAAGACTAGACAGACAATACTAGACAGACAAGACTAGACAGACAAGACTAGACAGACAAGACTAGACAGACAAGACTAGACAGACAAGACTAGACAGACAAGACTAGACAGACAAGACTAGACAGACAAGACTAGACAGACAAGACTAGACAGACAAGACTAGACAGACAAGACTAGACAGACAAGACTAGATAGACAAGACTAGACAGACAAGACAAGACTAGACGTACAAGACTAGACGGACAAGACTAGACAGACAAAACTAGACAGACAAGACTAGACAGACAAGACTAGACAGACAAGACTAGACAGACAAGACTAGACAGACAAGACTAGACAGACAAGACTAGACAGACAAGACTACACAGACAAGACTAGACAGACAAGACTAGACATACAAGATTAGAGACAGGATTAGATAGAGAAGACTAGACCGACTATGAATACATAGACATGACTGAATGTAAAATGTAACAATATCGAGGTGGTCGGTTGCAAATTAATTTTTGCGTGGATCGTGGGTGAAGATACGGTCGCCGTCTTAATTGAATTAGTTTTCGCTAATTGGCGCCGCGGATAAGTCAAACAGTTTTGCGCGGATTTTATAAGCAATTGGCAAACCCAATATTTGCACGAGACGGAAATTATTCTTTTGCGGTCTCTGCACTCAAGGGAATCCAAGCGATTCAGTATTAAACAAACACAAACAGTTTAAGGAAGAAGATTTAGCCTCAATCAGAAACAATCAGGTTTTCAAGAAATATCCAGATGGACTAGAGACTAATACTAGAGTTAGGTTTTCTAGGTTTATCTAGGTAGACTAGAGACTAAAACTAGTCTTACCTGTCTAGTCTTGTCTGTCTAGATAGAGACTAATAATAGAGTTAGGTTTTCAATGATTATTTAGATAGACTTTAGACAAATACTAGAGTTGGGTTTTCAAGGTTTATCTAGATTGACTAGAGACTAAAACTAGAGTTAGGTTTTCAAGGTTTTTCTAGATAGACTAGAGACTAAAACTAGAGCTAGGTTTTCAATGTTTATCTAGATAGACTAGAGACAAATAATAGAGCTAATTTTTCAAGGTTTATTCAGATAGACTAGAGATTAAAACTAGACTTAGGTTTTCAAGGTATATCTAGATAGACTAGAGACTAAAACTAGTGTTAGGTTTTTAATGTTTATCTAGATAGACTATAGACCAAGACTAGAATTAGGTTTTCAAGGTTTATCTAGATAGACCAGAGACAAATACTAGAGTTAGGTTTTCAAGGTTTACCTAGATAGACTAGAGACAAATGCTAGAGTTAGTTTTTTAAGGTTTCTCTAGATAGCCTAGATACTAATACTAGAGTTAAGTTTTCAATGTTTATCTAGATAGACTAGAGACAAATAATAGAGCTAGGTTTTCAAGGTTTATCTAGATAGACTAGAGATTAAAACTAGACTTTGGTTTTCAAGGTATATCTAGATAGACTAGAGACTAAAACTAGAGTTAGGTTTTTAAGGTTTATCTAGATAGACTAGATACTAAAACTAGAGCTAGGATTTCAAGGTTTATCTTGATAGACTATAGACTAAAACTAGAGCTAGGATTTCAAGGTTTATCTAGATAGACTAGAGACTAATACTAGAGTTAGGTTTTCAATGTTTATCTAGATAGAGACTAATAATAGAGGTAGGATTCCAAGGTTTATTTAGATAGACTAGAGACTATTACTAGAGTTATTTTTTCAAGGTTTATCTAGATAGACTAGAGACTAAATCTAGAGTTAGGTTTTTAAGGTTTATTTAGGTTAGGTAAGGTTAGGTTAGGTTAGGATAAACCAAACTCTATTATTAGTCTCTATCTAGACAGACAAGACTAGACAACACAAAAAAACCTAGATAGACTAGAGACAAATACTAGAGTTAGTTTTTTAAGGTTTCTCTAGATAGCCTAGAGACTAATACTAGAGTTAATTTTTCAATGTTTATCTAGATAGACTAGAGACAAATAATAGAGCTAGGTTTTCAAGGTTTATCTAGATAGACTAGAGATTAAAACTAGACTTAGGTTTTCAAGGTATATCTAGATAGACTAGAGACTAAAACTAGAGTTAGGTTTTTAAGGTTTATCTAGATAGACTAGAGACTAAAACTAGAGCTAGGATTTCAAGGTTTATCTTGATAGACTATAGACTAAAACTAGAGCTAGGATTTCAAGGTTTATCTAGATAGACTAGAGACTAATACTAGAGTTAGGTTTTCAATGTTTATCTAGATAGAGACTAATAATATAGTTAGGATTTCAAGGTATATTTAGATAGACTAGAGACTATTACTAGAGTTATTTTTTCAAGGTTTATCTAGATAGACTAGAGACTAAAACTAGAGTTAGGTTTTCAAGGTTTATTTAGATAGACTGGAGACAAATACTAGATTTGGGTTTTCAAGGTTTATCTAGATAGATTTGGGACAAATACTAGAGTTAGGTTCTCAAGGTATATCTAGATAGAGACTAGTAATATAGTTGGATTTTTAAGGCTTATTTAAATAGACTAGAGACTATTACTGTAGTTAGTTTTTCAAGGTTTATCTAGATAGACTAGAGACTAAAACTAGAGTTAGGTTTTCAGTGTTTATCTAGATAGACTAGAGACAAATACTAGAGTTAGGTTTTCAAAGTTTATCTAGATAGACTAGAGACCAATACTAGAGTTGAGTTTTCAAGGTTTAACTAGATGGACTAGTCGCAGGGGTGGCGAAGCTTTATGTATCAACGTGCCATTTTCTCCAAAGAAATGTTTAATGACACCGTAGATGTGCCGTGAAATAATTTTGATTTAGTGATATTTTTAGCAGACTACATGCATAGAGTAATCTGTCGAACGGATACTAAGCGAGTCTTTGACACATTTAGTGCGCGTAAGCATAGGTAGAGGTCGCGTACGGACGGTTCTATTCAAACCTTTCTCTTCAAACCTTTCAGTGTATGACGCACTGGTACGTCATTCGTACCCCAGACCAAACTTTGTTCCTTGTGCTCATGACGCACGGGTGCGTTATCGTGAAAGAGTTATTTCGTGTCTGTAAAAAACATCAATTGAAAGCCACACAACATCCAGCAACTGTGGGCATTGTTTAATTTTTCCCTTAGTTTGCAGATCGTTCCGTAGCGTAGGATTACTCGCGTTCGTTCGTAATACAACACTTCGTAGTGAACTTTATTATTTTGAACTAAAATGCAAGGCCCTTTTGATCGGAAGAGTGCCGAAAATATTCTGTCGCGTGCCATCAAATGCACGCGTGCCGTTGGTTCGCCATCCCTGGACTAGAGACTAATACAAGGGTTGGGTTTTCAAGGTATACCTAGGAAAATTCAAACGCGGTCTGATGGTGTGCAGAAATCAACCTCACAATTCTGCGATGGGTGTACACCATGATCGTGAGACCCGCGATCACTTACGGGGCACTTACTTTGTCTATCTAGATAGACTAGAAACTAATACTAGAGTTGAGTTTTCAAGGTTTATCTAGATAGACTAGAGACTAATACTTGTGTGGGGAAGTAAAATCAATCTGGTCTCTATGAAGAAGAGGCTTGAAAAGATACTAAAACGTGTGTTTGTATCACGGGGGCGATGGGGTCGTTCCCGAGAGTAGCAATGGAGCTGCAACTGGATCTGACTCCGTTGTATCTTGTCGTGGAAGGGGCCACCAGATCGCCGATTGTTAAGTTCAGCAAGGAACGAATAAGCAGAGGTAAAGTAATCAGGAGCAGAGACCCGAACAGCCACGCTGCCAAGATCACCTGGTTGAAAATATCGAAAGACGAAATGGTATGCAAATATCATTTCGAAAAAAAACTACACAGCACCGTGTAATAGTAAATCCGATTGGAGCGACGAATCCTCAGCATACCTCATGGAGCAAAGTAGTATACGGATGGTTCGAAGACAAAGGAAGGTACTGGTGCAGGAGCGTTTGGACCTTGTACCTAGAATCCATGGGAATCTACCCAGATATCTTCCAAGAGGTACATGCGATCGAAAGATGTGCACAAATTAACCTTGACAGGAACTATCGCAAAAAACAAATTGCTATCCAGTAGGGAAAGATAGTATATTCTGGGCCCACTGCCACCACTTCCGGTGACCTTGGCCACTTCCGGTGACCTTGACCACTTCAAGTGAACTCGACGACTTTTGGCTGCATCAGCTTTTAAACAGCTTTTAATCAGCTTTTAAACAGCTTTTAATCAGCTTTTAATAAGCTTTAATCAGCTTTTAATCAGATTTTAATCAGTCTTAATAAGCTTTTAAGCTTTAATAAACTTAAAGAGTGTGAGGTCTATGTAGCCCCACGCTAAACAATGTGTGAGGTCTATGTAGCACCAGGCTAAAGAGGGTGTGAGGTCTTTGTATCCCCACGCTAAACAGGGTGTGAGGTCTATGTAGTCTCACGCTAAAGAGGGTGTGAGGTCTATGTAACCCCACGCTAAACAGGGTATGAGTTCTATGTAACCTCGCGCTAAACAGGGTGTGAGGTTTATTTTTAATCGGATTTTATCAGCTTTTAATCAGCTTTAATCTTATTGGGTTAGGTTAGTCAGGTTAGCATTAGGTTAGGTTACAAAAAAATTTATCAAATTCTTCACATTCGTATGTCACTAATTTGCAAAATTTTCACAAAAAGAAGAATAAATTTAAATTAATTTCAATTCAATTTGCACTCATTTCTCTCGGTAATTTGAAATTCATATTACTCATATCATATTATACATATTATGACGATTACAACTCTCAACTTTTTGAATCGTTATATCTCAAAAACGGTGGCTCTTAGGGAAAAAAGTATTAAGACATTTTTTATAGATACTTATCTGATCTACAATTTTTGTCTGAAGTAATTTTATGATAAAACTTACCGTTTTGTGGAAATCGCGAAAAATCCGTTTTTGGGACCTTTGACGCCGAGTAATTTTTTTCCAGGTGTCGGATTGATGAGAACTTTTCACATTTGATTTATAATAGTGTTTTAAACAATCCTACCAATTTTCAGCAACGTGTGAATTTTTGTAACCTCCCCCTTTTGTCTAATTTGACCGGACGGACTATCATTTGAGAATATTTTTTGAATTTGAAACCTATTTGAGAGACAACTGTAATCACAATTCATCCTCCAACAATTCGGAAACCCCGCGAAAAATCATCGCAAAAATTTCACGACTCCAGCAGTAAAATCCCGCAATCGCCAAGATCCCTTTACGACCGGCCAATGAAAACGCGCCCGCAATCCATCCCGGCCAATAAACATCCACTCCGCCGATTCAAACGCCGCGAATTTCCTCGCAAAAACAACGGCCGATGCCATTAAAATTATACAGGCCGCGGGATTGATAGAGATTCAGTTTGCAAAATAAAACCGGTTTATTCTCTCGTTCGGGCGGACTTTATGCGCTTCCGATCAAAGACACAACTACAAAAAACAACTTTTACTGCCCACTTAAAACTAAATATCCACACTTTATGTCTGCTATATACCAAATTCCTGCAATAATCCTCCCAAGAATATAACTACTGCGAATATATAGCTATTGTCGTTCACACTGGATACTTCTTCTTCGAAGTATCGTGACATTTTCGGATCGAATTCATGTTTAGCTGTCTTTCTCATACCTGGTTTGTCCTTTTACGGCCGTTCTTCTGCTTCTTTGAGACTCTTGTGCTTTGTCCTGTGATGTGCTTCATTTGATCAACCCAGCCTGATGGAGATCTGCCTCTCGCTCAGTTCCCCACGATTTTACCTTGGAAGATCAGTTTTTCGAGGTTATCTTCTCTTCTGCGTGTGCGGCATATAGTGACCAATCTTTCTTTTACATTGAGTTCGTTTAGTATTGATATAGCGTTTATTAGCGTTTAGCGTTTGATATACTCTTGGTGCGGCTTTTTGAACATTCTTTGCAGCCTTGGTCTCTTGTGCAGCTTTGGGTTTTGCTGGGGCTGCAAGCTTCTTTGTAGCCTTTGTAGACTTTTTCTGCTGGTTAGCAGCACGGATAGCTTGTTCACGTGGTGCGGAAACTACTATATTGTACCTATGTGCTGTCCATGGTATACCCAGCATCCTACTCCAGCACAATGAGAAGATACAAAGGCTGGCGTGTGTCTGTATCACGGGGGCGTCTTACTGCCTATTCCTTCCTTGCTGAACCTAACATCGCCGATCTGGCGGCCCACCCCGCGACAAGGTGCAACGGAGTCAGATCCAGTTGCAGCTCCATTGCTACTCTCGGGCACAACCCCATGTTCTTATGGTCCAGAAATCAGTGTCAAACGAGAATACTAGCGCTTTGACTAGGTTCTTCCTAGTGTTGTTTGTAAGATTAGTTGTCATAGCTGTTCCTGCAATTGCAATGCGTCTGAGGCTACTAATTAACGATCCTAGACATGTAAAGCTCTTTACTTCAATGAAACTTAGTCGATCTGAGAGTTGTATTGTGTTGGCCTTGTCCACTACTATGATTTTAGTTTTGTCTGCGTTTATATAGAGCACAGACTATAGACCTGGTAGTGGCAAATAACCTGGGAAAGCAGGAAATTGAAGATATAGAGATAGGAGGGAGAATCGATTCAAACCACACGCCAGTGGCAATAAGCTTGAAGCCGAAGACAATAATAGTGCCCATGGAAGAGAAATGGGTTCGACAATGAAGCTACTGAGAGCTATAATTCTTGAAATGTAAGCTATAAACTGGAAGGAATTAAATGGCATAGACATCTTTACAGAGAGGATGGAGCCAGGAACGTTAAAGAAGAAAATGACAGCAGCAACACCGGAAAGATCCTGGGCGGGCAAAGAATATATGCCGGAGAAGCAGAAGTACAGAGCTGTTATGAGACAGATGCGAAAGGATAAACGTGATTAAATATAGAAGGTAAATTTCAGAATTTGGAGAACGATTTGGAGCAACGTATTCTTCTTCTTCTCAGTCCTTCTACGCTCTGGAGGGTGTAGTGATACTATTTTCGGTATGTGTTTGAAATTTTTGTTTCCATGCGTTTCTATCTTGTGCTAGATGTATCGCTTCGTGCATTGAGTGTCCCGTCATTTCTTTTAATCTGTCGGTCCATCTCATTGGAAACCGTCTTCTAGGTCTTTTTGCCTCAACTTTTCCCTCCATCACGAGGTTTTCCATCTCACCTGTTCTTTTAGCTATGTGGCCAAAGTAACTGAGATATGCTCTATTGATATGGTTTAGTAGACGCTTTTTGATTTTTAGTTCTTCTAGAACAGAGGCGTTTGTTCTGTGTTCCACCCATGACACTCTTAGGATTCGTCTATACACCCATAATTCGAAGGCTTCAATGTTTTTTCGATCTGTTTTCTTTAGTGTCCATGTTTCAGCGGAGTAAACAGCAAGATCAAGGAATTGGCCAGCATTACTTTCACTGTTTTTGTAATGGTTAGATCTCTCCATACTTTTATGAGTGTAGTTGTTGCTGATCTGGCCATTGCCAATCTTCTCTTTATATCCTCTGAGCAGCCTGCATCTTTGGTTAACAACGATCCCAGGTATACAAACTTGTCCACCACATCATATCTCGTATGGTGTGTATGTATACGAGCAACGTATACTAGACATCAAACTAGAAGCACAGCTCTGGAAGTATTTGACAGGAAGAGGAGCGAGGAAAGAACCAGCTCCTAACAGGATTTCGATGGAAGAGTCACTTTATGGTTTTGTTGGAAGGAGTGGAGATGCAGGAAGGAGTAGGGAATGGAAGTGTAAGAGAGGAACAAGTTATGGAAGAATTATGTAAACTGGACAAGGTTACCGCAGCATTAAAAGAAACAGCGGCAGGGCCCCACGGTCTTGGAAACAAAGGCTAGATAGCTGCTCCAAAAGGATGGGTTACCTTCGCCGAGGAAATTAATATGGAATGGAAAACTCTGGAATTATTTGACAGGAAGAGAAGCGAGGAAAGAAGAAGCTACAGACAACATTCCGAAGGAAAAGTGAAAATGTAAATGTATGCTTTTGTTGGAAGGGGTGAAGATGCAGGAAAGAGTAGGGAATGGAAGTGTAAGGGAGGAACAAGTTATGAAAGATTTATATCAACTAGACAAGGTTATAGCAGCATTAAAAGAAAGAGCCACAGGACCTGACGGCATTGGAAACAAAGCCTGGAAAGCTTCTCCAAAAGAATGTGTTGCCTTCGCCGAAGAATTTAATATGGTATGAAGAGCTCTGGAAATATTTGAAAGGACGAGGATCGAGGAAAGAAGGAGCTCCAGAAAACATTCCGAAAGAAAAGTCACTTTACGGTTTTGTTGGAAAAAGTGAAGATGCAGGAAGGAGTAAGAAATGGACGTGTAAGGGAGAAACAAGTTGTGGAAGAATTATGTCAACTGGACAAGGTTATAGCAGCATTAAAAGAGCGACCGGCAGGGCCCGACGGCCTTGGAAACAAAGGCTAGATGGCTGCTCCAAAAGGATGGGTTACCTTCGTCGAGGAAATTAATATGGAATGGAAAACTCTGGAAGTATTTGACAGGAAGAAGAGCGAGGAAAGAAGAAGCTCCAGACAACATTCCGAAGGAAAAGTGAAAAAAAAAATTTATGCTTTTGTTGGAAGGGGTGAGGATGCAGGAAGGAGTAGGGAATGGAAGTGTAAGGGAGGAACAAGTTATGAAAGATTTATATCAACTAGACAAGGTTATAGCAGCATTAAAAGAAAGAGCCACAGGACCTGACGGCATTGGAAACAAAGCCTGGAAAGCTTCTCCAAAAGAATGTGTTGCCTTCGCCGAAGAATTTAATATGGTATGAAGAGCTCTGGAAATATTTGAAAGGACGAGGAGCGAGGAAAGAAGGAGCTCCAGACAACTTTCCAATGGAAAAGTCACTTTAAGGTTTTGTTGGAAACTGTGAAGATGCAGGAAGGAGTAGGGAATGGACGTGTAAGGAAGGAACAAGTTATGGAAGAATTATGTCAACTGGACAAGGTTATAGCAGCATTAAAAGAAAGAGCCGCAGGGCCTGACCGCCTTGGAAACAGCCTGGAAAGCTTCTCCAAAAGAATGTGTTGCCTTCGCCGAAGAATTTAATATGATATGAAGAGCTCTGGAAATATTTGAAAGGACGAGGAGCGAGGAAAGAAGGAGCTCCAGACAACATTCCGATGGAAAAATGGAAAAGACTCTTTATGGTTTTGTTGGAAGAAGTGAAGGTGCAGGAAGGAGTGTAATGGACGTGTAAGGGAGGAACAAGTTTTGGAAGAATTATGTCAACTGGATAAGGTTATAGCAGCATTAAAAAAAGAGCCGCAGGGCCTTACGGCCTTAGAAACAAAGCCTGGAAAGCTTCTCCAAAAGAATGTGCTGCCTTCGCCGAAGAATTTAATATGGTATGGAGAGCTCTGGCTTTATTTGGAAGGACGAGGAGCGAGGAAAGAAGGGGCTCCAGACAACATTCCGAAGGAAAAGTCACTTTAAGGTTTTGTTGGAAAGAGTGAAGGTACAGCGAGGAGTAGGGAATGGACGTGTAAGGGAGGAACAAGTTGTGGAAGAATTATGCCAACTGGACAACGTTATAGCAGCATTAAAAGAGAGAGCGGCAGTGCCCGACGGCGTTGGACACAAAGCCCGGAAAGCTGCTCCAAAGGAATGTGTTGCCTTCACCGAAGAATTTGATATAGTATGAAGAGGACAAACAGCGCAGGAAGGAGAAAATAATTCACCCAATGCATAAGAATAGAGACAAATGTGCAAAATTACGAGAGGATTACGTTAGAGAATTCTTCATGAAGATTTTCACCAAAACCTTGGACGAACGGTGCGGAAGAGAGATCGAGGAGAAGCAGGTAGTGCCTGAGGTGCAAGCTGGTTTCAGAGAGGGAAAGAGCACAGTAGAGCATCTAATAACACTGCGCTTCAAAATTGATCAGGACATAAGTAGAGGGAGCCTGTTTGTTCTGTTCATTGACCAGAAGGCCGCGCACAGTGGGCTGAATTACTGAAAAATTGGATAAAAATATAATTCCTGGTCCTATACAGGATGTCCCATTTAAATCCGCCAGTGGCGATAATTCCGAACCAGTGCATTGAAGAAAAAGTGTTCTGAATAAAAAGTTAACGGTTATGAGGGGGACATCTGATGCCGTCGACTTTGCAAACGTGGAAATGTGTTTTTTTATCAATTAAATAGCAAAATTCATCACATAATTCATTGTTATTGTTACTTAAGACTCACTCACTACATTACAAGTTTGTTTTTCTCTCGACCCGCCCCAAAGACCCCCCCCCCCCCTTTTACAAAGATGATAAGTACTTGAAAATCTGTACTTGAATTTCTGTGTGTTTGGCTATGTGTTTGTCTGTTTGGTTGTTCGTGTGTTACATGGGCATGTGAGTGTGCGTGTTGCGTGTGTGTGAGTCCGTCGCCATTGCAATTTACATGTACTGCTCAAAATTGTGTCTTTGATGGTTTAGACACAATCGTACACGTTTAGCGAAATTCTTCACGCACGCCCGCAACGTGTTTGGAGAAAGTTTATGACAGGCATTAGTTACGCTCCATCATGTTATTACGCTCCATCATGTTCTGGCGCGTGGATGGAAGATCGCGGAAGACGACGTCTTTCAGGTAACCCCAAGGGAAAAAATCTGGCGACGTCCGGAGAACGGGGTGGCCAAACAATAGGTCCACCGCGACCAATCCACTGCGCTGGAAACAACCCATACAAATGTTGTCGAACAACACGAGCGTAGTGTGGTGGAGCACCGTCCTGCTGGAACCACGTCGTCCTCCGGGTACGCAAATCGACTTCTTCCAATAGCACAGGAAGATCCCTCTGAAGATATTCCAAGTACCTCGCGCCATTTAACACCCCCTCGGAGAAGAATGGTCCGATTATCTGCGAGCCGAGAAGTCCACACCACACGTTGACACTCCATCGCTGCTGTGCGTTGTCGAACCCAGTGGGGATTTTCACGAACCCGGTTTTCTGGAAAGTGCACTCGTCGGAGAACATGACTCGGTGGAAGTGTTTACAGCTACTAAACGATCACGGTCGGTCTACTGCAAAGCCCAATTGCAGAAATCCACGCGATCATTTCCATGCAGTCCTTGAAAGCGCATGGTGTGGTACGGATGGAACTTCGGCGCGCGGAGTACCTAACTGTTGAGCCGTCGATTTCGGTATGCCGATTTCTGCCTGGATTTCCCGGAGATTGATGCGGGGATTGAGGTGTACAGCTCCAAGTATGGCGACGGTCCGGTGATCGTCATCCACAAGATTCGCTCAGGGTCGGTCTCGTTGTAGGTGACCTTGGCGCAAACGTTGTGCTTGGGGCAAAAATCCAAGAAATCTGTTTGCGCATGTAAACAAAACAATCGAGTTCGACGTTGAAAATGTACAATTCTCACGTTTGTCGCGCCATCTATCAACAATTTTGGAAAAAAACCCGGATAAAATTCACCTACTTTTTAACGCTCTATCTAAATCTGGAATGAAAAAAGGGGATTCCATTTATGATTTTAAAGTTGCCTCCTGTTACATCCCGGGCTAGTTTCATGTTCATTGTGTAGGTAATAATGAATAAATTCAGAATTCTAACGAATTGCATGCCGAAACCAGCCCATACGTATTTGGTACAATGTGAATAAGCCTTAATGCGCAAGGTTTTCACAAAAATAGTCCGCCATATTAGTTTTTTGAAATCCTGATAATTTACACCTGCTTAACGACATAAAAAACTTCTGAATACGCAATTTCAATCTGATAAGATTTCGAAAAATTGTCCGCCATATTTGGTCGGCCATTTTGGTTTATAAAATTTTGATAACTAATTCGTAATCAGCAAGACTATAAGCCACTAGGTGCGAAATTTTGTAAAAATTGAATGAGTTTTTCGAAAAATTTGCCGCCATATTGAATTCGCCTTTTTTTTTAAATTCCGCCTTTTTTTCAAATCCTGATAAATGATATCTGATTAACGACATGAAAAACATCTAAATACGATATTTTAATCTGATAAGATTTCGAAAAATCATCCAACATATTTGGTCCGCCATTTTGTTTTAAAAATTTTGATAACTCATTCGTAATCAGCGAGATTATAAGCCCTTAGCTGCGAGATTTTGTAAAAATTGATTGAGTTTTCCGCAAAATTTGCCGCCATATTGAATTCGCCATTTTGTTTTTGAAAATTCCGCCATTTTTTTTTAAATCCTGATAACTGATACCTGATTAACGACATGAAAAACTTCTAAATACGAAATTTTAATCTGATAAGATTTCGAAAAATTATCCGCCATATTTAATCCGCCATTTTGTTTTAAAAATTTTGATAAATCATTCGTAATCAGCGAGATTAAAAGTCCTTAGGTGCGAAATTCTGTAAAAATTGAATGAGTTTTTCGAAAAATTTGCCGCCATATTTAATTCGCCATTTTGTGTTTGTAAATTCCGTTTTTGTTTTTTAAATCCTGATAACTGATACCTGATTAACTGCATGAAAAACTTCTAAATACGAAATTTTAATCTGATAAGATTTCGAAAAATTATCCGCCATATTTGATCCGCCATTTTGTTTTAAAAATTTTGATAACTCATTCGTAATCAGCGAGATTATAAGCCCTTAGGTGCGAAATTTTGTAAAAATTGATTGAGTTTTTCGAAAAATTTGCCGCCATATTGAATTCGCCATTTTGTTTTTATAAATTCCGTCTTTGTTTTTGAAATCCTGATAACTGATATCTGATTAACGGCATGAAAAACTTCTAAATACAATATTTTAATCTAATAAAATTTCGAAAAATTATCTACCATATTTGGTCCGCCATTTTGTTTTAAAAATTTTGATAACCCATTCGTAATCAGCGAGATGAGAAGCCCTTAGGTGCGAAATTTTGTAAAAATTGATTGAGTTTTTCGAAAAATTTGCCGCCATATTGAATTCGCCATTTTGTTTTTGAAAATTCCGCCATTTTTTTTTTAAATCTTGATAACTGATACCTGATTAACGACATGAAAAACTTCTTAATACGAAATTTTAATCTGATAAGATTTCGAAAAATTATCCGCCATATTTGATCCGCCATTTTATTTTAAAAATGTTGATAACTCATTCGTAATCAGCGAGATTATAAGTACTTAGGTGCGAAATTCTGTAAAAATTGAATGAGTTTTTCGAAAAATTTGCCGCCATATTGAATTCGCCATTTTGTTTTTGTAAATTCCGTCTTTGTTTTTGAAATCCTGATAACTGATATCTGATTAACGACATGAAAAGCTTCTAAATACAATATTTTAATCCAATAAAATTTCGAAAAATTATCCACCATATTTGGTCCGCCATTTTGTTTTAAAAATTTTGATGACTCATTCGTAATCAGCGGGATTATAAGCCCTTAGGTGCGAAATTTTGTAAAAATTGATTGAGTTTTTCGAAAAATTTGCCGCCATATTGAATTCGCCATTTTGTTTTTGAAAATTCCGCCATTTTTGTTTTAAATCCTGATAACTGATACCTGATTAACGACATGAAAAACTTCTAAATACGAAATTTTAATCTGATAAGATTTCGAAAAATTATCCGCCATATTTGATCCGCCATTTTGTTTTAAAAATTTTGATAACTCATTCCTAATCAGCGAGATTATAAGTCCTGAGGTGCGAAATTTTGTAAAAATTGAATGAGTTTTTCGAAAAATTTGCCGCCATATTGAATTCGCCATTTTGTCTTTGAAAATTCAATAACTGATTCGCAATCAGCTATGTGAAACCAAAAATGCAACCAAAATTTCAAATATACATATATATGTAGAGGCATCCTATTTTTGTCCACCTTTTCCACAATCCAGCTCACTTATTCACTCCAGCGGCATACGATTCGGCAGATCGAGGGAATTTGGAAGAGTGTTCTTTTTCTGATATGATTTTGTTGACCAGTGCGTTGATGATGTCCCAATCTTTTTGGGATTGTAGCATCTGTTGAATTGTATTTATTGTATTGGGTTAAGGTTCAGTACCGCGTTCTTTGTCCATCTCAAGCAATCATAAGCTGTGTGGGTTACGCTGTCTGCTTGTCCCCAATATACGCAGTCTATATCCGGTGCCCTCCCAATGTTGTGTAGGAATTTCTTAAAACACCCATTAAGTGATAATTGACCCATGACCCATTAAGTGATAATTTACTTCTCGATGTTATCGTCGGTACCAAGTCTCTATATTGTGGAATTAATATCCTTATCCATACGCGTTTCGTTGTCGTATTCCAAGCTTCCTGCTGTTCCCTTATGAGCTCTTCATTTGCTCATCGACAGACAAGTCGAGATTAGGTTACTTAGTCCTTCAAGAGATGAATTCCTGCAAGCTGGCCGCTTTAGCTGCAGGAAGAGTGGTAGAGTATGAATGCAAGGTGAGTGAAATGGATGAGAATGGGTGAGGACCTACTACCAAAGAAAGTATATAATAAACTACATTGAAGAGGACGCCAAACAAATATTGCAAGTTCGTAAATGAAAACAGCAAGGCAACGAGCCGACTGGAGGCAGAATATACGGGAGGCCCAGGTCGAAATGAATCTGTAGCACCACAAAGAAGAAGTGGAATGGGTGATGGAAGAATAATAAAAGAGGTGTTTAGGATGGCAAAACGGGAGGGCGAAAGAAGGAATGAATAAAAAGACATTATATGAAAGAAGAGGGATATCTGGCGAGCGACTAGAAAAACTTAAGAGGAAAGCTGCAAAATCCACATTGGATGCTAATACTGCAATCAAATTCTCAAGGTTTATCTAGAAGGAAAACAGCTTTAATCTAAACTACATATTAATAGTAGATACTAACACTAGATACTAATACTGGATACTAATACCAAATGGTAATACTAGATACTAATAAGAGATACCAATACTGAGATACTTATGAATATAGAGATATCAAACTTCCTCTGCTATAATCCTAAGTAGGACCTGGAGGTCCTCCTCAAACTGCCAGCACTTGTGCTTGGTGTCTTGATCTTAGACACAAGCCCGTGGTTGGCGAACCACTAATAGGTGACGTTTCGCGCCAGACTTTTACTGTGATGACTTTTTCACAGCCATGTACAGGAGGACGGTAGCCATTTTTACATTCCCCTGTTTTCAACCCGGAACTTGTGTCACAGGAACGCAACAGCCAAACACGGTGCTGAGAGGTTTCCCCAAGGAAGCTCAAGACCTGCCTTGAAAGAAAGAATCGAAAGGAGGAGGATAGAAAGGAATTGAAAGGAGGGGTCCAATAAGGCTCCTTGTTCCGTCAAAGGTTTATAAAAGTCGAAATGAGGAACAAGGAATCGTTGTTTCTCAAGGAAGGACTATGATTACGGATAATAGTCTCTATTCAATTTAGACTTTGCAAAAGAATTTTCTTTATTCGTTAATAATAATATCTGCAAAGTTAAAAAACTATTTGGCAAATCTGTAAACAGATAAATTGGCTTGTCTTGCGAAATTTGTTTCGTCAGTTGCGAATAATATTTGAGCAAATTTGCAAATTCCTGTATAAAAAATTGCAAAATGTGTTTACAAGAAACAATCCGTTTCACTCCTTGAGTCGCTTTCGCACGAATTCGCGAATAATTCGATTTCGCGTCCCGAAACGACGAATTTAACGCGGAAAAAAAACGAGTGCATTTATTAATTTCGTTCGTGTCATTTCCATTCGATTGTGTTCTGTTTGTCGGCGTCGGTATGAAAATAAGTTTTTCTCTTGCGTTATTTTCATTTCCCGGCGCTTCCGCCCGGCTCCCCCGTTTTTCATCATTTTCCATTTCCAATTTCCATTGAATAAATAATGGCGAGCAAACGGACTCAAATGTAGTGCGTTTAGCCGACGTAATTAGCTTTTAACATTCAAATATTCATGAGGAACAAACAGTCAGCTGGATTTCAAATTTCAGCAAATTCCGTCTGTTCGTCTGCCTGTTGCAGATCTATTTTGCAAATTCAATTAAGTTTGCAATTTTTATGGCTGTAGCCTTGCTAATTACATTAAAAATTGTGGGACGAGTGATGTGGCTAGCTCGGAGTCTATTAGATTCTATCAGTCTGTCTAGTCCGTGTGGACTACACGGAAACGGACTAGTCCGTCTAGTCTGTCTAGTCCGTCTAGTCCGTCTAGTCCGTCTAGTCCGTCTAGTCCGTCTAGTCCGTCTAGTCCGTCTAGTCCGTCTAGGCCGTCTAGGCCGTCTAGGCCGTCTAGGCCGTCTAGGCCGTCTAGGCCGTCTAGGCCGTCTAGGCCGTCTAGGCCGTCTAGGCCGTCTAGGCCGTCTAGGCCGTCTAGGCCGTCTAGGCCGTCTAGGCCGTCTAGGCCGTCTAGGCCGTCTAGGCCGTCTAGGCCGTCTAGGCCGTCTAGGCCGTCTAGGCCGTCTAGGCCGTCTAGGCCGTCTAGTCCGTCTAGTCCGTCTAGGCCGTCTAGGCCGTCTAGTCCGTCTAGTCCGTCTAGTCCGTCTAGTCCGTCTAGTCCGTCTAGTCCGTCTAGTCTGTCTATCCAGGCTGTCTATCTTGTCTATCTATTTGCAAAATCAATTAATTGCAAAGTTTGTTTGGTCCAGACAAAATTTTAAATTTGGATTCTTCTAGAATTGGCAATCTTTAGTCTAGAAATTTGTAACTTTGCAAAAATATTAACGATAGCAATTGTTTTGTGCCTTCACTCAAAAGACCTTTTTACTGTTAGTTAGGCGCATGCGCGTCCACAATGTTTAGAAGGCTGGAATATGAAAGTTTCGTGCACATTTTGTTGTTTTCACTGCTTATTCGTCAAAATGTGCCCGAAAACATGTCGGAAATTGACGCATGCGCACAAAAACAATTCAACCGTGAACAGATCTGTTCTGCCCATCTGTCCCAAACTTGTGCCAAATTCTTGCAAAAATCAAGAATAAAATATTATACATATACATATTTTTTACGAAATGTCACCCCAATTGTTTCGATTCTCGGGAATGTCTTCGCGCCTGAAGGCGCCGCGCAAAACGTTTCCACTGAATTTCACGACGATTTCCACTTAAGCGCTCTCGCCGTTTTTATTTCGCGCACAAAACGCAAATTATTTCGCAATTATGCCCGAAACCCGTTCATAATGGACCAATTTTCCCTTTTTCAATTAAGACTTCGCCAGAATTGCCATTAAATCACTCGAAAATTGCCAACAGAAAGTTTCAAATCACAAAAGTAAAGAAATTGCATTTCTTGTGAAGTCATTCAAGATAAGACAAAGCGGACGAGAATAGATAGTCAAGACTAAGCAAATAAAACAGACAAGACTAGACAGACTAGACAGACAAGACTAGACACACAAGACTAGACAGACAAGACTAGACAGACAAGACTAGACAGACAAGACTAGACAGACAAGACTAGACAGACAAGACTAGACAGACAAGACCAGGCAGACAAGACTAGACAGACAAGACTAGACAGACAAGACTAGACAGACAAGACTAGACAGACAAGACCAGACAGACAAGACTAGACAGACAAGACTAGACAGACAAGACTAGACAGACAAGACTAGACAGACAAGACTAGACAGCCAAGACTAGACAGACAAGACTAGACAGACAAGACTAGACAGACAAGACTAGACAGACAAGACTAGACAGACAAGACTAGACACACAAGACTAGACAGACAAGACTAGACAGACAAGACTAGACAGACAAGACTAGACAGACAAGACTAGACAGACAAGACTAGACAGACAAGACTAGACAGACAAGACCAGGCAGACAAGACTAGACAGACAAGACTAGACAGACAAGACTAGACAGACAAGACTAGACAGACAAGACCAGACAGACAAGACTAGACAGACAAGACTAGACAGACAAGACTAGACAGACAAAACTAGACAGACAAGACTAGACAGACAAGACTAGACAGACAAGACTAGACAGACAAGACTAGACAGACAAGACTAGACAGACAAGACTAGACAGACAAGAGTAGACAGACAAGACTAGACAGACAAGACTAGACAGACAAGACTAGACAGACAAGACTAGACAGACAAGACTAGACAGACAAGACTAGCCAGACAAGACTAGACAGACAAGACTAGACAGACAAGACTAGACAGACAAGACTAGACAGACAAGACTAGACAGACAAGACTAGACAGACAAGACTAGACAGACAAGACTAGACAGACAAGACTAGACAGACAAGACTAGACAGACAACGACTAGACAGACAAGACTAGACAGACAAGACTAGACAGACAAGACTAGACAGACAAGACTAGACAGACAAGACTAGATAGACAAGACTAGACAGACAAGACTAGACAGACAAGACTAGACAGACAAGACTAGACAGACAAGACTAGACAGACAAGACTAGACAGACAAGACTAGACAGACAAGACTAGATAGACAAGACTAGACAGACAAGACTAGACAGACAAGACTAGACAGACAAGACTAGACAGACGAAGCTAGACAGACAAGACTAGACAGACAAGACTAGACAGACAAGACTAGACAGACAAGACTAGACAGACGAAGCTAGACAGACAAGACTAGACAGACAAGACTAGACAGACAAGACTAGACAGACAAGACTAGACAGACGAAGCTAGACAGACAAGACTAGACAGACAAGACTAGACAGACAAGACTAGACAGACAAGACTAGACAGACAAGACTAGACAGACAAGACTAGACAGACAAGACTAGACAGACAAGACTAGACAGACAAGACTAGACAGACAAGACTAGACAGACAAGACTAGACAGACAAGACTAGACAGACAAGACTAGACAGACAAGACTAGACAGACAAGACTAGACAGACAAGACTAGACAGACAAGACTAGACAGACAAGACTAGACAGACAAGACTAGACAGACAAGACTAGACAGACAAGACTAGACAGACAAGACTAGACAGACAAGACTAGACAGACAAGACTAGACAGACAAGACTAGACAGACAAGACTAGACAGACAAGACTAGACAGACAAGACTAGACAGACAAGACTAGACAGACAAGACTAGACAGACAAGACTAGACAGACAAGACTAGACAGACAAGACTAGACAGACAAGACTAGACAGACAAGACTAGACAGACAAGACTAGACAGACAAGACTAGACAGACAAGACTAGACAGACAAGACTAGACAGACAAGACTAGACAGACAAGACTAGACAGACAAGACTAGACAGACAAGACTAGACAGACAAGACTAGACAGACAAGACTAGACAGACAAGACTAGACAGACAAGACTAGACAGACAAGACTAGACAGACAAGACTAGACAGACAAGACTAGACAGACAAGACTAGACAGACAAGACTAGACAGACAAGACTAGACAGACAAGACTAGACAGACAAGACTAGACAGACAAGACTAGACAGACAAGACTAGACAGACAAGACTAGACAGACAAGACTAGACAGACAAGACTAGACAGACAAGACTAGACAGACAAGACTAGACAGACAAGACTAGACAGACAAGACTAGACAGACAAGACTAGACAGACAAGACTAGACAGACAAGACTAGACAGACAAGACTAGACAGACAAGACTAGACAGACAAGACTAGACAGACAAGACTAGACAGACAAGACTAGACAGACAAGACTAGACAGACAAGACTAGACAGACAAGACTAGACAGACAAGACTAGACAGACAAGACTAGACAGACAAGACTAGACAGACAAGACTAGACAGACAAGACTAGACAGACAAGACTAGACAGACAAGACTAGACAGACAAGACTAGACAGACAAGACTAGACAGACAAGACTAGACAGACAAGACTAGACAGACAAGACTAGACAGACAAGACTAGACAGACAAGACTAGACAGACAAGACTAGACAGACAAGACTAGACAGACAAGACTAGACAGACAAGACTAGACAGACAAGACTAGACAGACAAGACTAGACAGACAAGACTAGACAGACAAGACTAGACAGACAAGACTAGACAGACAAGACTAGACAGACAAGACTAGACAGACAAGACTAGACAGACAAGACTAGACAGACAAGACTAGACAGACAAGACTAGACAGACAAGACTAGACAGACAAGACTAGACAGACAAGACTAGACAGACAAGACTAGACAGACAAGACTAGACAGACAAGACTAGACAGACAAGACTAGACAGACAAGACTAGACAGACAAGACTAGACAGACAAGACTAGACAGACAAGACTAGACAGACAAGACTAGACAGACAAGACTAGACAGACAAGACTAGACAGACAAGACTAGACAGACAAGACTAGACAGACAAGACTAGACAGACAAGACTAGACAGACAAGACTAGACAGACAAGACTAGACAGACAAGACTAGACAGACAAGACTAGACAGACAAGACTAGACAGACAAGACTAGACAGACAAGACTAGACAGACAAGACTAGACAGACAAGACTAGACAGACAAGACTAGACAGACAAGACTAGACAGACAAGACTAGACAGACAAGACTAGACAGACAAGACTAGACAGACAAGACTAGACAGACAAGACTAGACAGACAAGACTAGACAGACAAGACTAGACAGACAAGACTAGACAGACAAGACTAGACAGACAAGACTAGACAGACAAGACTAGACAGACAAGACTAGACAGACAAGACTAGACAGACAAGACTAGACAGACAAGACTAGACAGACAAGACTAGACAGACAAGACTAGACAGACAAGACTAGACAGACAAGACTAGACAGACAAGACTAGACAGACAAGACTAGACAGACAAGACTAGACAGACAAGACTAGACAGACAAGACTAGACAGACAAGACTAGACAGACAAGACTAGACAGACAAGACTAGACAGACAAGACTAGACAGACAAGACTAGACAGACAAGACTAGACAGACAAGACTAGACAGACAAGACTAGACAGACAAGACTAGACAGACAAGACTAGACAGACAAGACTAGACAGACAAGACTAGACAGACAAGACTAGACAGACAAGACTAGACAGACAAGACTAGACAGACAAGACTAGACAGACAAGACTAGACAGACAAGACTAGACAGACAAGACTAGACAGACAAGACTAGACAGACAAGACTAGACAGACAAGACTAGACAGACAAGACTAGACAGACAAGACTAGACAGACAAGACTAGACAGACAAGACTAGACAGACAAGACTAGACAGACAAGACTAGACAGACAAGACTAGACAGACAAGACTAGACAGACAAGACTAGACAGACAAGGACTAGACAGACAAGACTAGACAGACAAGACTAGACAGACAAGACTAGACAGACAAGACTAGACAGACAAGACTAGACAGACAAGACTAGACAGACAAGACTAGACAGACAAGACTAGACAGACAAGACTAGACAGACAAGACTAGACAGACAAGACTAGACAGACAAGACTAGACAGACAAGACTAGACAGACAAGACTAGACAGACAAGACTAGACAGACAAGACTAGACAGACAAGACTAGACAGACAAGACTAGACAGACAAGACTAGACAGACAAGACTAGACAGACAAGACTAGACAGACAAGACTAGACAGACAAGACTAGACAGACAAGACTAGACAGACAAGACGAGACAGTCAAGACTAGACAGACAAGACTAGACAGACAAGACTAGACAGACAAGACTAGACAGACAAGACGAGACAGACAAGACTAGACAGACAAGACTAGACAGACAAGACTAGACAGACAAGACTAGACAGACAAGACTAGACAGACAAAACTAGACAGACAAGACTAGACAGACAAGACTAGACAGACAAGACTAGACAGACAAGACTAGACAGACAAGACTAGACAGACAACACTAGACAGACAAGACTAAACAGACAAGACTAGACAGACAAGACTAGACAGACAAGACTAGACAGACAAGACTAGACAGACAAGACTAGACAGACAAGACTAGACAGACAAGACTAGACAAACAAGACTAGACAGACAAGACTAGACAGACAAGACTAGACAGACAAGACTAGACAGACAAGAATAGACAGAAAAGATTAGCCAGACAAGACTAGAAAGACAAGACTAGACAAACAAGACTAGACAGACAAGACTAGACAGACAAGACTAGACAGACAAGACTAGACAGACAAGACTAGACAGACAAGACTAGACAGACAAGACTAGACAGACAAGACTAGACAGACAAGACTAGACAGACAAGACTAGACAGACAAGACTAGTCAGACAAGACTAGACAGACAAGACTAGACAGACAAGACTAGACGGACAAGACTAGACAGACAAGACTAGACAGACAAGACTAGACAGACAAGACTAGACAGACAAGACTAGACAGACAAGACTAGACAGACAAGACTAGACAGACAAGACTAGACAGACAAGACTAGACAGACAAGACTAGACAGACAAGACTAGACAGACAAGACTAGACAGACAAGACTAGACAGACAAGACTAGACAGACAAGGCTAGACAGACAAGACTAGACAGACTAGACTAGACAGACAGGACTAGACAGACAAGACTAGACAGACAAGACTAGACAGACAAGACTAGACAGACAAGACTAGACAGACAAGACTAGACAGACAAGACTAGACAGACAAGACTAGACAGACAAGACTAGACAGACAAGACTAGACAGGCAAGACTAGACAGACAAGACTAGACAGACAAGACTAGACAGACAAGACTAGACAGACAAGAATAGACAGACAAGAATAGACAGACAAGACTAGACAGACAAGACTAGACAGACAAGACTAGACAGACAAGACTAGACAGACAAGACTAGACAGACAAGACTAGACAGACAAGACTAGACAGACAAGACTAGACAGACAAGACTAGACAGACAAGACTAGACAGACAAGACTAGACAGACAAGACTAGACAGACAAGACTAGACAGACAAGACTAGACAGACAAGACTAGACAGACAAGACTAGACAGACAAGACTAGACAGACAAGACTAGACAGACAAGACTAGACAGACAAGACTAGACAGACAAGACTAGACAGACAAGACTAGACAGACAAGACTAGACAGACCAAGACTAGACAGACAAGACTAGACAGACAAGACTAGACAGACAAGACTAGACAGACAAGACTAGACAGACAAGACTAGACAAGACTAGACAGACAAGACTAGACAGACAAGACTAGACAGACAAGACTAGACAGACAAGACTAGACAGACAAGACTAGACAGACAAGACTAGACAGACAAGACTAGACAGACAAGACTAGACAGACAAGACTAGACAGACAAGACTAGACAGACAAGACTAGACAGACAAGACTAGACAGACAAGACTAGACAGACAAGACTAGACAGACAAGACTAGACAGACAAGACTAGACAGACAAGACTAGACAGACAAGACTAGACAGACAAGACTAGACAGACAAGACTAGACAGACAAGACTAGACAGACAAGACTAGACAGACAAGACTAGACAGACAAGACTAGACAGACAAGACTAGACAGACAAGACTAGACAGACAAGACTAGACAGACAAGACTAGACAGACAAGACTAGACAGACAAGACTAGACAGACAAGACTAGACAGACAAGACTAGACAGACAAGACTAGACAGACAAGACTAGACAGACAAGACTAGACAGACAAGACTAGACAGACAAGACTAGACAGACAAGACTAGACAGACAAGACTAGACAGACAAGACTAGACAGACAAGACTAGACAGACAAGACTAGACAGACAAGACTAGACAGACAAGACTAGACAGACAAGACTAGACAGACAAGACTAGACAGACAAGACTAGACAGACAAGACTAGACAGACAAGACTAGACAGACAAGACTAGACAGACAAGACTAGACAGACAAGACTAGACAGACAAGACTAGACAGACAAGACTAGACAGAAAAGACTAGACAGACAAGACTAGACAGACAAGACTAGACAGACAAGACTAGACAGACAAGACTAGACAGACAAGACTAGACAGACAAGACTAGACAGACAAGACTAGACAGACAAGACTAGACAGACTAGACTAAACAGACA
>CALYMW010000210.1:0-42780 GCA_944588485.1 Phosphuga atrata | reverse complement strand
GATGTCCCTGACGAGTGTGACGCCGCCGGCGCTCAGGTCGGCGCCCAGCATTATGCTGGCGTCCATTTCGACGTCGCCCTCGATGTTCAGGACGGAGCCTCTGCCCGCGTTGAAGGTCTCGTCTTCTTCCATGTAGTTGACGGCGGCTTCGACAGCATCGAGAGCATTTCCTATCAAAATAGTTGTCAAATGATCAATACCTCGTTTTGGACTATCTTAACAATAAGTTTTAATCTTAACAATATTTGGCGAGATTAGACGAGACGAGACAAACGGTAACGAAAGCGAGACGAGACAAACGGTTACGAGAGCGAGACGAGACTAACGGTTCCTGGAGCGAGAGCGAGATTGAGACGAGAGTAATTTTTTACACAACAAACGAGAGCGAGACGAGATTTTTGAAACTCTCGCCATATCTCGTCTCGTGTGATGCCTTAATAACAACTTCAAAATCGTCATAATAACAACAACTGCGGCAAAAATATTCACTGTCTGTTATCATTCGGTTATCATTCATATTACCTGTATCCTTAAGGATCCGATATCCTTCAATAGCGGCAGCTTTGACACCCTCGGTTAACTTTCTGACTTTTTCCGCGTCGGCGAGTTCGCCGGCGCCCCCGTGGATCAGCATCACAGGCTCCATTTTCCCCCTAATTAAAACAAAAACACAAAGTATTGAATGTGTGGAATATTTTCGCGGTTTAGTTGGGAGTGTGCAACTAAACATAGATAGCGGTAACTAGTTTCACTTATCTCGAATAAGCGGTCATCACATGATGAATTGTTTGTATGCATTTTCCTGCTTTGGAATGGAAATTTTCGAACGTGTTTGGTTAAATTTTGGTAACAATATCCTATGTCTTGGATGATGGTGCGGAGTTTTTTTTAGCTTAAGCGAGGGGTTATGTGAGAATGATGTTTTTGTTGTTTAAATCTCACCTGGAGTTACAGATCTGGTTATGGAATCGTTTGATTAGTTTCGACATTTTGACTACATTTTTTGACAACATTGTAAATTTTTTGTTCTGAATTTTGTCATTTTAGTTTGTTTTGAAATTAATTTTTTTTTTGCAAAATGTTTTGAATTGGTGTCGATTAATTTAGAAAATTTAATGGCATTTGTTGTTTAATTAAGTTCGGATGTTCAGTTTTAATTCTATTGTTATTTATGAAATTTCATGAATCAATGAGTATGAATTAACGAAGAAATTTCTTTGGATTTCTATAAATTATTGTCAAATTTTCAAAAAAGTTTCTTCAAATTATACAAAATTTTGCGTTTCTTGAGATCCATTTTGGATTTTTTTATAAATGTCCACTAAATTATTGCAAAATTCAAAAATTTTATTGAATAAATCAAAAAAAAGTTCAAATAAATATTATAGTTAATCTTTTTTACATTTCATTTCTTGTGATTTATCAAATCATTGCAGAATTCTCAACAAAATAAACTAAAATTCAACAAAATATTCCAATATTTCAGATTCTTTTTGAAATTCTAGAAATTTCAACTAAATAATTCCAAAATTTTCATTTTCTTTTTGAAATTGGAGATACATCGAATTAATTCAAGATTCAACAAAATTTCTATGAAATCTATGAAAATCTATGAAATTTATTTATAAACATCATAAAACTTGTTTTTCTAAAACTATTTCCAAACTTTCAATATTAGCCAAATAAATTATTAACTGGGCCAAAAATTCTTATTGTTAGTCTAATTTCCTACATAGCTTATTATTTCATCAAAAATATGAAATAAATGATTATCCAATAAATAGTCAACTATACATACACCTAAAGGAAATAATTTGTCTACACATAAAGTCTATCTTGCTATTCTAGACTTGACTATCCAGTTGTCTACTCCTCTCTACAAGATGGTATAAATCATTAGCCGTGTTATTTGAAGGATGTCGTCAACAAACTCATCCCCGACTCCATCGCCAAGGACATTGGGCCACCCATTACACGACGTTTACATTAATGTCATAGCATGTCTCAAAGACATGCTATACCTAACACACACACGCACACGTTCCTGCTATCTGCAAGAATATGTCACCGGTCAAATCTACACCACGGAAGTTGGTCAAAACATTTTGGTCTTGCATTTCTTGGGTGACGAGTCGGAACTTCCTGAAGGAACGTTCTATGTCATTATCACTTTGTAAATCGGCCAAAGAAATTCTACGTTTCAAACCGTCAGAGAATTTTAGTACCATGGGTGCGGTTGACCAAGGTCTTACCAACTTATCTGATAGTAACCATGCATGGTACCTTTACATCATACCAGTCCTTCCTTGTGAAAGGATCCACATTCTTCTTCTTAACTCGCTTTTTGTCTCCTTCCGACAACTTTCCTTATTTTTACCGACCGCAATGTCCAAAGCTTGACAATACTAGACAGACGAGACTAGACAAACAAGACTAGACAGACAAGACTAGACAGACAAGACTAGACAGACAAGACTAGACAGACAAGACTAGACAGACAAGACTAGACAGACAAGACTAGACAGACAAGACTAGACAGACAAGACTAGACAGTCAAGACTAGACAGACAAGACTAGACAGACAAGACTAGACAGACAAGACTAGACAGACAAGACTAGACAGACAAGACTAGACAGACAAGACTAGACAGACAAGACTAGACAGACAAGACTAGACAGACAAGACTAGACAGACAAGACTAGACAGACAAGACTAGACAGACAAGACTAGACAGACAAGACTAGACAGACAAGACTAGACAGACAAGACTAGACAGACAAGACTAGACAGACAAGACTAGACAGACAAGACTAGACAGACAAGACTAGACAGACAAGACTAGACAGACAAGACTAGACAGACAAGACTAGACAGACAAGACTAGACAGACAAGACTAGACAGACAAGACTAGACAGACAAGACTAGACAGACAAGACTAGACAGACAAGACTAGACAGACAAGACTAGACAGACAAGACTAGACAGACAAGACTAGACAGACAAGACTAGACAGACAAGACTAGACAGACAAGACTAGACAGACAAGACTAGACAGACAAGACTAGACAGACAAGACTAGACAGACAAGACTAGACAGACAAGACTAGACAGACAAGACTAGACAGACAAGACTATACAGACAAGACTAGACAGACAAGACTAGACAGACAAGACTAGACAGACAAGACTAGTCAGACAAGACTAGACAGACAAGACTAGACAGACAAGACTAGACAGACAAGACTAGACAGACAAGACTAGACAGACAAGACTAGACAGACAAGACTAGACAGACAAGACTAGACAGACAAGACTAGACAGACAAGACTAGACAGACAAGACTAGACAGACAAGACTAGAAAGACAAGACTAGACAGACAAGATTAGAGAGACAAAACTAGAGAGACAAGACTAGAGAGACAAGACTAGACAGACAAGGTCTACATTTTTATGTAGTAGAACAGAGATCCCCGTCAAGCGATGCTGTTTGCGCGACTCAACTCCCCCAGGTTCGGACGCACCAGACCGAACCTGGGGGAGTTAACCCAAAATCACGATATTTTTACCTTTGAGGCGTATTTTTCGTCGTATCTCCATTTTTTTTCCGGATCCTCTAGCCGCCGCCGCGCCACGTTTTTAGAGCCCTCGCTCGCCGTCCTGCGACGTCCCGTTCACCTGGTGAAAGAAAAAAATTTTTTTTTGCCCAGTTTGCAATCAATCACGGGCGTCCGTGAACACTCCTTATTTGAAGGGCTCCAGGTCGCCGGTTGGGTTCGTTCTCTTCAGAACACTTGCCCGCAGTAATTTTTAAAACTGCGACGACTCTTTGCGAATCTGTGGCAGTTTAAAGTGAAAAAGTCGCAAAAAGTGAGAAAAACCAGTGGCGTTTTGCGGGGGTACATAGAACTTCGGAACCAATTGACGGAGCGGAACCGGACCGGTGCCGTTCGATCGGCCATAGAACTTTTTAGTTTGCTTGGTAGTTTAATCACGATTGCGCTGAAGATGGCGTCGTGACGCCATGAAAACCACGTTTTTTTGGACGTCCAGGAAAACTCTCAAGGAATCGCCAACTTTAGCTCTCCGGAAACGGTTTCGTGCAATTTTCGCAGGGAAGTGATCGTTTCATCTTTTGCTGCAAGTGGCATCGCGCTGCGTCGTTTGCAACCGTCCCGGCGCCCGCCCAAACTCGCCGTATTGCAGGAAACAAGTGACAATAGTAAAACGTCCATATTTTTGCAGCGCCCCGGTGAAAGTTTTAGATTTTTTCGTGGATTGTAGAACGGTGATTTGGCTTTCGGCACCCATAATTGGATGTCGCGCAATCGCGTCGCGACGCCCACTTATAACTATAAATCTGCACGGAGAAAAACTTGAATGACGATTTGGGACACCGGGATGTCGCTTTTTTGAAATTCCAAGCCCCGATGAGACGCGCATTTTGGTACAGGCGCCGCGTCGCTGCGACCACGGAATCGCCTGCCACAGATCGAAACGTATCGGCCAAAAATAACAAAAATGCGAAATCTTCGCCGGAAGGTTGGGTCAGTCTGACCGCTGCAGTTTCGCCGTTTCTAGACGTAGCCACTCGAAACTGCACGCGTTCGATTCGGGAAGGACGCCCGCGCCTCTTTTATATTTAAGTATTTGCGATCCGAGCCGTTGCCGTCGAGCTGCCGACGTCAGAAAATATCACTTTTTTTTGCACATTTTTTGATGATTACCCATTAACCGCGCGGCCAAGTCCGACTTTTACGGCACGGGGAGATGCAGCCCGCCGATACGCGTATTTCGGTACCACCCGCGACTTCCTGCGTCGCCCCCTTCACCCGGTGCTCGCCCAAATGCCGAAAATAAAATCCGTAACCGCCTCTTTGGACGCCAATTTGCGAATTCGACGGTCAGCGGCGAGAATTTGGGCTCGCATCGCGCAGGACAGATGCGGGAATCTAAAAAAACGATCCGCATCTCCGTAGGGCCCCCCGAGCCGGAAATATCATCGATACCATAAATGTGCTGGGTGCAAATGTGTAAAAGGGCACTTTCAAGTTTACCGCCGGCTGAGTTCAACGTGCAGCGGAGACTCACGATTTTTCCGACGCAGTTCTTTAGATTGCACCTTTGGCTTTACGGCAGTGAACGCTAATCTTTCTAGTCTTGTCTGTCTAGTCTTGTCTGTCTAGTCTTGTCTGTCTAGTCTTGTCTGTCTAGTCTTGTCTGTCTAGTCTCGTCTGTCTAGTCTCGTCTGTCTAGTCTCGTCTGTCTAGTCTCGTCTGTCTAGTCTCGTCTGTCTAGTCTCGTCTGTCTAGTCTCGTCTGTCTAGTCTCGTCTGTCTAGTCTCGTCTGTCTAGTCTCGTCTGTCTAGTCTCGTCTGTCTAGTCTTGTCTGTCTAGTCTTGTCTGTCTAGTCTTGTCTGTCTAGTCTTATCTGTCTAGTCTTGTATGTCTAGTCTTGTCTGTCTAGTCTTGTCTGTCTAGTCTTGTCTGTCTAGTCTTGTCTGTCTAGTCTTGTTTGTCTAGTCTTGTCTGTCTAGTCTTGTCTGTCTAGTCTTGTCTGTCTAGTCTTGTCTGTCTAGTCTTGTCTGTCTAGTCTTGTCTGTCTAGTCTTGTCTGTCTAGTCTTGTCTGTCTAGTCTTGTCTGTCTAGTCTTGTCTGTCTAGTCTTGTCTGTCTAGTCTTGTCTGTCTAGTCTTGTCTGTCTAGTCTTGTCTGTCTAGTCTTGTCTGTCTAGTCTTGTCTGTCTAGTCTTGTCTGTCTAGTCTTGTCTGTCTAGTCTTGTCTGTCTAGTCTTGTCTGTCTAGTCTTGTCTGTCTAGTCTTGTCTGTCTAGTCTTGTCTGTCTAGTCTTGTCTGTCTAGTCTTGTCTGTCTAGTCTTGTCTGTCTAGTCTTGTCTGTCTAGTCTTGTCTGTCTAGTCTTGTCTGTCTAGTCTTGTCTGTCTAGTCTTGTCTGTCTAGTCTTGTCTGTCTAGTCTTGTCTGTCTAGTCTTGTCTGTCTAGTCTTGTCTGTCTAGTCTTGTCTGTCTAGTCTTGTCTGTCTAGTCTTGTCTGTCTAGTCTTGTCTCTCTAGTCTTGTCTGTCTAGTCTTGTCTGTCTAGTCTTGTCTGTCTAGTCTTGTCTGTCTAGTCTTGTCTGTCTAGTCTTGTCTGTCTAGTCTTGTCTGTCTAGTCTTGTCTGTCTAGTCTTGTCTGTCTAGTCTTGTCTGTCTAGTCTTGTCTGTCTAGTCTTGTCTGTCTAGTCTTGTCTGTCTAGTCTTGTCTGTCTAGTCTTGTCTGTCTAGTCTTGTCTGTCTAGTCTTGTCTGTCTAGTCTTGTCTGTCTAGTCTTGTCTGTCTAGTCTTGTCTGTCTAGTCTTGTCTGTCTAGTCTTGTCTGTCTAGTCTTGTCTGTCTAGTCTTGTCTGTCTAGTCTTGTCTGTCTAGTCTTGTCTGTCTAGTCTTGTCTGTCTAGTCTTGTCTGTCTAGTCTTGTCTGTCTAGTCTTGTCTGTCTAGTCTTGTCTGTCTAGTCTTGTCTGTCTAGTCTTGTCTGTCTAGTCTTGTCTGTCTAGTCTTGTCTGTCTAGTCTTGTCTGTCTAGTCTTGTCTGTCTAGTCTTGTCTGTCTAGTCTTGTCTGTCTAGTCTTGTCTGTCTAGTCTTGTCTGTCTAGTCTTGTCTGTCTAGTCTTGTCTGTCTAGTCTTGTCTGTCTAGTCTTGTCTGTCTAGTCTTGTCTGTCTAGTCTTGTCTGTCTAGTCTTGTCTCTTTAGTCTTGTCTGTCTAATCTTGTCTTTTCTCTCTTTAGTATTTAATTTACAAAACAAATTACGCCTTAAAACCAATCTAGATAAAAACCGTGGAAAAACTTGTCCTAATTTTAACCATCATGTTATCTTATCAATTCAACTAATCCACTTGTCGTTGTTTATATAAACTTGTTTATTTTTATATAAAAACGGTACTCGAACGACTCCTCGAAAAACACAATATTTATAATTGATCGGTGTCGAAACGTTCGCAGAGAAACTCGTCGATGAAATCACTCCAAGCCCAAGCCCCAATTCGCAGCAATTGATGCTGATGAATGCCATAGCCTTCTCTCGTGTGGAACGGCTCGGCCACAGGACGCAAATCATCCGTATAATTAACTCTAATTTAAATATTCAGGATTTTATTAACCCGTGCACTATTTAGTTTACTACATTTAAATTCAAATGTCTGATGACAATACGAACAGACAAGATTTATCAAAATCAGATAAGAGCAGACTATATCAAATAATATTAGATTAGATCTGATAATATTAGATAAGATCAGATGACATCCGAGAATAATAGATTGCATGAGACAAAGACTAGCTTTGTCTGATCTATTTCTTCCATGTCTTCTCTTCCATGTCTTAACTAATCTTCCATTTCTTATCTATTTCTTATTCATTTATTGTTTAATATCTATATTTAGTGTTGTTGGTGGTTAGAGTTATTCATTTTTCTTTGTAATATTTTGACGTTAATTGTTTGATATATATTTTGACGTGTGTTAAAATTTGTCATTGATAAGATTTAATTGTTTGTGATAAAACTTTCCTCGGTTAATTCCAGATTACGTGGAATTGCAATAATACCTCTGTCTTATAAAACCTGAAATATCGCCGTGTAATAATTGTGTCATAACTAATGTCCATAATTGACGATTTTTGTCAAAAATGACGTTTCTCTTTATCTTGAAGCTAACGTTTGGAGAGTACGGTGACAACTTCTGACATGACATTTTTGTAATATTTTGATGTTTGTCTCAAAAATGACGTTTCTCTTCATCTTGACACAGACGTTTTGATAGTACGGCGAGATCTTCTGACATAATATCTTTGTGCTATTTTGACGTCTGTTAAAATTTGTCATTGATGTTATTTAATAGACCTTTTCATAGTAGAAACTTTTTTGTGCGCATGCGTCAATTGCCACCTGTTATACGTCAAAATTGCCCGAACTTTTTGACGTATAACCTTAATATATGCCCGAAACTTTCATATTCCCGCCTTTAAAACTTCACAGATGCGCATGCGCTTAACTAACCGTAAAAAGGACTATTGTTTGTAATGAAACTTCATTCGTTTTACTGTAAATTATGTGGAATTGTAAAAATAACTCTAGTAAATGACAATGCATGCAAAGCAACACAAGTCAGTAAATGATTAGGCAGAGCAATGCGAACCAACTCAAGAAATAACAAGGCAGGGCAAAGCAAAACATTTCAAAAAATGACAAGGCAGGGCAAAGCAAAACAAGTCAGGAAATGATTAGACAGGGCAAAGCAAAAGAAGAAGCTTGAAACATCGGCGCTTTTACGTCATGATACTTGACATTCGTGTCAGAAATGACGTTTCTCTTCATCTAGACACAGCAGTTTTGACAGTTTAACAGTAACAACTCTTGACATGGTCGATGTCATGTCAAAAGTTGTGTTGCCTCAGCCTTGTAAAACTTGAAATACCGCCGTTTTAACGTCATGATTCTTGACATTCGTGTCAAAAATGACGTTTCTCTACATCTAGACACAGAAGTTTTGACAGTTTAACAGTAACAACTTTTGACATGACATCGACGTGTTCATTGCGATTTTAAAACAATGAAAACGCGATGTATTGTTAAAAGTTACCACAAATTACGTTATCCGATTTTTTTTTTAAATCGAAATTACGCAATTTCAAACGGACAAACCTCAAACGCTATCGCTTCGGTTTCCGCAAAAAGTTTCAGCTTCCGTAAAATATCCGTTAGAAAAAAATTAACGTCTTTTTAGTTTAACAGTTCTTATTCATTCATTTGTCTTGACATGCTTTTGTTTATTTTGACTTGCCTTGACATTCCTCACTTGATTTGCTTAGCCTTACCATTTTTGCTTTGCCTTAGTATGACTTGGTTTGCTTTTTTTTAATATTATACTTAGATATATTTTAATTAAAGTAATTTATAAAATGCTTCGTGGACCGCACAAAATTTCGACGCGGACGGCATAAAATTTTGACGCGGGCCGCAAAACAAGTCGACGCGGGCCGCATAAAATGTCGACGCGGGACGGAAAAAAATTCGGCGCGAGCCACATAAAATGTCTACGCGGGCCGCATAAATTTTCTACGCGGGTCGCATAAATTGTCTACGCGGGCCGCATAAATTGTACACGCGGGCTGCATAAATTGTCTACACGGGCCGCATAAATTGTCTATGCGGGCCGAATGCGGCCCGCCGTCCGTCAATTGCCCAGGCCTGATCTTGCCTTCCAATTTCTTGATCAGATTAGTCCTCTTTACCTAATCCACACCATCCAAGTTATAGAGTCTAATCAAGCTTAGTCTTAACTAATCTATAGCCTTCCAAAATAACACACAAGTCAAGGAGATTCAAAAACTTTATCAAGTAGTCCTAGAAATGACTACTTCAAATGTCATTTTCAAGAAGTCCTAACTAAAAACTCCCGAAGACGTCGTTTATCTGACATCTGAAGAAGTCTGACATCTTGAAAATTTAATTTTTCTGACGACCTTAAGTATTTTTGGCTTAGACTCTTTTTGGCGAAGAAGTCAGAAAATTCTGTTCAAAAAGTCAGAAAAATGAACCCGTTATGAAGTTCTTTTAAGGAGTTTCAAGATATCGCCAGTTGGCTTATTAGACATATTTAGGACTTCCCCTTTAAGACTCCGTTTGGGTAGTGGTTCTAACGTCCAAATCTAAGAATCTAAATTATAGAAAGAATCTAAAGAATCTAAATAAAAATTACATTAGGAAATCCAGGTCTACTCTGGGTTTCCTAATCTAATCCGGCATTCTCTGTCTAATCTAATCTTAATCCGAACATTTGTCCAAAATCTTGTCTAAATCTTGAAGGTCATATAAATATCGTCAATGAAACCTTAAAGAAGAATGTCGAGTAAATTAGCGATGATTGATTAATTATGGGGCGAGCGATTAAGGCAATTAAGCAAAGTCTAAAGGTCTTGGGAGGAGAATTAAGAGCAATTTGCCGGAGTAAAAAAGCACTTTAGCGTTGACACATTTATTTCTAAATCTGTATTAATTTTGACAGTTTTGGGTAAGCGATTTGACAGTTTTAGATAAGGGGTTTGGCAGTTTTGAGTAAGAGATTTGACAGATTCGGGTAAGGAATTTGACAGATTTTAATAACGGATTTGACAGTTTTTGAGTTAAAGATTTGATAGTTTTGAGTAAGGAATTTGATAGTTTTGGATAAGGAATTTGAAAGATTTGGATAAGGGATTTGACACTTTTTGATAAGAAATTTGACAGTTTTGGATAAGAGATTTTACAGTTTTGGGTAAGGGATTTGACAGTTTTAGATAAGGGGTTTGGTAGTATTGGATAAGGGATTTAACAGTTTTGAGTAAGGGATTTGACAGATTCTGGTAAGGAATTTGACAGATGTTAATAAGGGATTTGACAGTTCTGGGGATAAAGATTTGACAGTTTTGAGTAAGGAATTTGATAGTTTAGGGTAAGGAATTTGAAAGTTTTGGATGAGGGGTTTTACACTTTTTAATAACAGATTTGACAGTTTTGGATAAAAGATTTGACACTTTTTGGATAAGGGATTTGACACTTTTTACTAAGAGATTTGACGGTTTTGGATCAGAGATTTGAAAGTTCTGGGTAAGGGATTTGACAGTTATAGATAAGGGATTTGGCAGTTTTGGATAAGGGATTTACCAGTTTTGAGTAAGGGATTTGACAGATTCGGGTAAGGAATTTGACAGATTTTAATAAGGGATTTGGCAGTTTTGGAGTTAAAGATTTGACAGTTTTGAGTAAGGAATTTGATAATTTAGGGTAAGGAATTTGAAAGTTTTGGATAAGGAATTTGACACTTTTAAATAAGGGATTTGACTTTTTACTAAGAGATTTGAAAGTTTTGGATAAGAGATTTGACAGTTTTGGGTTAAGAATTTGACAGTTTTGGATAAGGGGTTTGCCAGCTTTGGATAAGGGATTTAACAGATTTGAGTAAGAGATTGGACAGATTCGGGTAAGTAATTTGACAGCTTTTAATAAGGGATTTGACAGTTTTTGAGTTAAAGATTTGACAGTTTTGAGTAAAGAATTTGACAGTTTTGGGTAAGGAATTTGAAACTTTTGGATAAGGCATTTGACACTTTTTAATAAGAGATTTGACAGTTTTGGATAAGAGATTTGACAGTTTTGGGTAAGGGATTTGACAGTTTTAGATAAGGGGTTTGGTAGTTTCGGATAAGGGATTTAACAGTTTTGAGTACGGGATTTGACAGATTCGGGTAAGGAATTTGACAGATTTTAATAAGAGATTTGACAGTTTTGGGGTTAAAGATTTGACAGTTTTGAGTACGGAATTTGATACTTTAGGGTAAGGAATTTGAAAGTTTTGGATAAGGGATTTGACACTTTTTAATAAGAGATTTGACAGTTTTGGATAAGAGATTTGACAGTTTTGGATAAAAGATTTGACAGTTTTGGGTAAGGAATTTGACACTTTTGGATAAGGGGTTTGCCAGTTTTGGATAGGGGATTTAACAGATTTGAGTAAAGGATTTGACTGATTCGGGTAAGGAATTTGACAGCTTTTAATAAGAGATTTGACAGTTTTGGAGTTAAAGATTTGAGTTTTGAGTAAGGAATTTGACAGTTTTGGGTATGGAATTTGAAACTTTTGGATAAGATTAAAGGATTTGACAGTTTCGGGTAAGTAATTTGGCACATTTTAATAAGACATTTGACAGTTTTGGATAAGAGATTTGACCGTTTTGGATAAAAGATTTGACAGTTTTGGGTAAGGAATTTGACACTTTTGGATAAGGGGTTTGCCAATTTTGGATAGGGGATTTAACAGATTTGAGTAAAGGATTTGACAGATGCGGGTAAGGAATTTGACAGCTTTTAATAAGAGATTTGACAGTTTTGGAGTTAAAGATTTGAGTTTTGAGTAAGGAATTTGACAGTTTTGGGTATGGAATTTGAAACTTTTGGATAAGATTAAAGGATTTGACAGTTTCGGGTAAGTAATTTGGCACATTTTAATAAGACATTTGACAGTTTTGGATAAGAGATTTGACAGTTTTGAGTAAGGGATTTAACAGTTTTGAGTAAGGGATATGACAGATTCGGGTAAGGAATTTGACAGATTTGAATAAGGGATTTGACAGTTTTGGGGTTAAAGATTTGACAGTTTTGAGTAAGGAATTTGATAGTTTAGGGTAAGGAATTTGAAAGTTTTAGATAAGGGATTTGACACTTTTTAATAAGAGATTTGACAGTTTTAGATAAGAGATTTGACAGTTTTGGGTAAGGGATTTGACAGTTTTAGATAAGAGGTTTGGCAGTTTTGGATAAGGGATTTAATAGTTTTGAGTAAGGGATTTGACAGATTCGGGTAAGGAATTTGACAGCGTTTAATAAGGGATTTGACAGCTTTGGGGTTAAAGATTTATCAGCTTTGAGTAAGGAATTTTATAGTTTTGGGTAAGGAATTTGAAAATTTTGGATAAGGGATTTGACACTTTTTTCTAAGAGATTTGACAGTTTTGGATAAGAGATTTGACAGTTTTGGATAAAAGATTTGACAGTTTTGGGTAAGGAATTTGACACTTTTGGATAAGGGGTTTGCCAGTTTTGGATAGGGGATTTAACAGATTTGAGTAAAGGATTTGACTGATTCGGGTAAGGAATTTGACAGCTTTTAATAAGAGATTTGACAGTTTTGGAGTTAAAGATTTGACAGTTTTGAGTAAGGAATTTGATAGTTTAGGGTAAGGAATTTTAAAGTTTTGGAAAAGGGATTTGACACTTTTTAATAAGAGATTTGACAGTTTTGGATAATAGATTTGACAGTTTTGGATAAGAGATTTCACAGTTTTGAGTAAGGGGTTTGCCAGTTCTGGATAAGGGATTTAACAGTTTTAAGTATGGGATTTGACAGATTCGGGTAAGGAATTTGACAGATTTTAATAAGGGATTTGACAGTTTTGGGTAAGAAATTTGACAGTTTTGGGTAAGGATTTTGACAGATTTTGATTTCCTTTTGACAGAGGAATTTCACATTTTTGAATAACTGATCTGACAGTTTTGGGTAAGAGAGTATTAGCTCAAAATTTGACACAACAATTTGGAGACAAACTTTTAAATGTATTAATTGTGTCAAAAAGTCAAGTAATGTCACTTATAAAACATGGTTTGACAATTAACAAACCAAATTGAATCCATTTTTTACCTGAACCTAACCTATTTTAATTCTAAATTTGACAACCGCGTGTCATTCTCATTCCGAACTTTCCGTAATTTGACCTACCCTAACCTCTTTCAATTCTAAATTTGACAACCCTATTTTCTGACCGTTATAAATTTGACAGTTCCGCCTGTCATACTCATTTCGAACTTTCCGTAATTTGACAAAACCTAACATATGTTTTAATTATAAATTTGACAACCCTATTTTCTGACAGTTATAAGTTTGACAGTCCCACGTGTCATGCTCATTTCGAACTAACCGTAATTTTACCTAACCCAACCTATGTATTAATTCTAAATTTGATAACCCTATTTTCTGACAGTTATAAGTTTGACAGTTCTGCGTGTCATTCTCATTTCGAACTTTCTATAATTTGACCTAACCTAAACAATGTTTTAATTCTATATTTGACAACCCTATTTTCTGATAGTTATAAGTTTGACAGTTCCGTGTGTCATTCTCATTTCGATCTTTCCGTAATTTGACCTAACCTAACCTATTTTTTAATTCTAAATCTGACAACCCTATTTTCTGACAGTTATAAGTTTGACAGTTCCGCGTGTCATTCTCATTTCGAACTTTCCGTAATTTGAGCTAATCTATGTTTTAATTATAAATGTGACAAACCAATTTTCTGACAGTTATAAGTTTGACAGTTCCGCGTGTCATTCTCACTTCTAACTTTCCGTAATTTGACCAAACCTGACCTATGTTTTAATTCTAAATTTAACAACCCTATTTTCTGAGAGTTATAAGTTTGACAGTTCTGCGTGTCATACTCATTTCGAACATTCCGTAATTTGACATAACCTAACATATGTTTTAATTCTAAATTTGACAACCCTATTTTCTGACAGTTATAAGTTTGACAGTTCCGCGTCTCATTTTCACTTCGACCTTTCCGTCATTTGACCTAACCTAACATAACCTATGTTTTAATTCCAAATTTGACAAACCCATTTTCTGACAGTTATAAGTTTAACAGCTATAAGTTTGACAGTTTCGCGTTTTATTCTCACTTCGACCTTTCCGTCATTTGACCTTACCTAACCTAACCTGACTTATGTTTTAATCTTAAATTTGACAACCCTATTTTCTGACAGTTATAGGTTTGACAGTTTCACGTGTCATTCTCACTCCGAACTTTCCGTCATCTCAGCACAAATCTTTTTCAAAATCTTCTTCAAACATTCTTTGTCCTCTTATCTCCTCGTACCAATAAATTACTATCAACTAATTGACACACAAAACGGCAAGACAAAGCCGGTCGAGGCACCAGAGTCAAAGTTCAACTTATTAAGATAATCAAACCAAGTTCGATTAATGTAGAGGTTTCACAGCTTGTTCAGCTTCTCTAAGCAACGAGTTCAATTTATCTAGTTCTATCTAATAAGACAAGCTTTACAATAGAAAATAACTAATCCTAGATTAAATTAGGAATCACGTCTACTTCCAAGAACAAATAGGAAACTGAGCTCTGAGACCTTTTAAGCCGACTTAAGCTTATTATTCCCGTTTTCTTTTCTTGTCTATTATCATCGAATCGTATCACCAATTGCCCGATGTGGGAGAGAGGGAGAGAGCGCGCCTAATCCCGCATCAAAAAATCCTCAATTTATTATCATTAAGCGTTTCGAATCCGGCCGCGTCACATCGCTAGTTCCCACTCGGTATCAGACGAGACTTCGGTTAATCCCGTCTACGTCGGCGGATTAGTTTATTGTTTCTGGCAAATCTGGTCGAGTTCGTGCGAGGAAATCCGTGTGATGTTTGTTGCATCTGGCGGCTGTGAGAGAGTTTCTGCAACGTGAAGAGTTGCTAGTCGCGAATGGGGATTAAGAATTTTTTGGATTAACCGTTGAGAATTAGTGAATGGTAAGGTGCTAATCGTTGAATCGGTTTGAATTAGTCTAAACTGTACAAGCTGCGGTGGATTAACTTTGGGGTATATTGCCCCAAGGTTCTATAATTGGCACAAAAGACGGATAGTCATATTAAAAGACTAGGCAGACAAGACTAGACAGACACCAAAAGACAAATAAAACTAGACAGGACTAGAATAGACTATACTAGACAGACAAGACTAAATAGACAAGACTAACCAGAAAAGACAAGACGAGACGAGACAGACTAGGCAGACTAGGCAGACTAGGCAGACCAGACAGACCAGACAGACCAGACAGACCAGACAGACCAGACAGACCAGACAGACCAGACAGACCAGACAGACCAGACAGACCAGACAGACCAGACAGACCAGACAGACCAGACAGACCAGACAGACCAGACAGACCAGACAGACCAGACAGACCAGACAGACCAGACAGACCAGACAGACCAGACAGACCAGACAGACCAGACAGACCAGACAGACCAGACAGACCAGACAGACCAGACAGACCAGACAGACCAGACAGACCAGACAGACCAGACAGACCAGACAGACCAGACAGACCAGACAGACCAGACAGACCAGACAGACCAGACAGACCAGACAGACCAGACAGACCAGACAGACCAGACAGACCAGACAGACCAGACAGACCAGACAGACCAGACAGACCAGACAGACCAGACAGACCAGACAGACCAGACAGACCAGACAGACCAGACAGACCAGACAGACCAGACAGACCAGACAGACCAGACAGACCAGACAGACCAGACAGACCAGACAGACCAGACAGACCAGACAGACCAGACAGACCAGACAGACCAGACAGACCAGACAGACCAGACAGACAGACCAGACAGACCAGACAGACCAGACAGACCAGACAGACCAGACAGACCAGACAGACCAGACAGACCAGACAGACCAGACAGACCAGACAGACCAGACAGACCAGACAGACCAGACAGACCAGACAGACCAGACAGACCAGACAGACCAGACAGACCAGACAGACCAGACAGACCAGACAGACCAGACAGACCAGACAGACCAGACAGACTAGACAGTCTAGACAGACAAGACGAGACGAGACAGACTAGAGAGACCAGATAGACCAGATAGTCTAGACTAGAGTCTTGGCCGATATTGTCGAGTATAGGTATAATCTTGTCTAGATGCTTGTCTGAACTTTGTCTAAACTTTGTCTTGAATTTAGTCTAAACTTGTTTAATCTTATCTTGTCTGCTCCTGACCAGTTTTGTCTGGTATCTTCTGAACTTGTCTGATTTTGTCTAGTCTTCTATATCAAAATGTCAAAATTAAAATCAAAATATCAATTTATATCAAAATTCCAAATTGTTGCAAATACGTCAAAATCCTTCAATTTTGTATTGATTTTTAAACTGACTAAATATCAATTGACTGACAGTAACAATTATTGACATTTCTGACAATAAATGTAAATATATAGCATTTTTTATGAAATTCGGCTAAAAAGTGTCAAATTTCTGATTAATTAATTATTTCGCAATGTCAATTATAAAACTGTCAAAATTAAAATTTATTTTTGAAGTTTTTGAGATGTGACTAAATGTCAATTGACTAACAGTAACAATTATTAACATTTCTGACATTAAATGTAAATATATAGAATTTTTTATGAAATTGGGCCAAAAAGTGTCAAATTTCTGATTTATTAATTATTTCGCAATGTCAATTATAAAACTGTCAAAATTAAAATTTATTTTTGAAGATTTTGAGATGTGACTAAATGTCAATTGACTGACAGTAACCATTTTTGACATTTCTGACAATAAATGTAAATATATAGATTTTTTTATGAAATTCGGCTAAAATGTGTCAAATTTCTGTTTTATTAGTTATTTCGCAATGTCAATTAAATATTTTTGAAGCTGTTGTCATTCTTTTATTTTCTATCAAACTATCAATTTCTGACACAATGTCAAATTGACAATGAGATTTGTCACGTTTTTAACTCGATTTTTTAAAATATGTCAAAACTGTCATCTCTCGCTTAACGGTTTGAGATTTTTTAGGAAAATTATAAAGCGGTTCTAACCCTAGTTAGAACCGTTGTCAGATTGACAATTCAAATTTCAATTTGAATTGTCAATTTGAAATTGACAAATTTCAATCAATTTTCAATCAACGAGAGATGACAGATTTGTCACGTTTTTAACTCTTTTAAAAAAAATTGTCAAGAATGTATGTCAAATCTGTCATCTCTTGCTTAACGGTTTTAGATTTATATTTATATTCTGAAACAATGTCAAATTTTTGTATTATTAAATTATCAACTCAGTGTCATTGTCTAAAATCTTGTCAAACCGATATTTTATCAATGTGTCATATGTGTCAATTTATTGACAACATTATTAAAAAGTCCACTAATTTTTCTTGTTTAATTCACACTCTAATTTCTTTTAAATCATGTAAGTTAAGCAACAAATCTCACAAGTTTAAAGAATGTTTTGACATTCGTTTTAATGTCACTTTGACAATTATAGTCATAAATTTGACAGAAAACCGTAACTAAATTTAAAGAATATTTTGGCAAAATGTTTTATGGTGACTGACAATTATTGCCAAAAAATTTACAGAAAAAAGTAACTAAATTTAAGGAATATATTGACATAATATTTTAATGTCACTTTGACAACTATAGCTATAAATTTGACAGAAAACAGTAACTAAATTTAAAGAATATTTTGACAAAATATTTCATGTTGACTTTGACAATTATTGGCAAAAATTTTACAGAAAAAAGTCACTAAATTTAAGGAATATTTTGACATAATATTTTAATGTCACTTTGACAATTGTAACCAAAAATTTGACAGAAAAAAGTAACTAAATTTAAAAAATATTTTGACATAATATTTTAATATTACTTTGACAACTATAGCCATAAAATTGACAGAAAAAAAGTAACTAAATTTAAAGTATATTCAATGTTTTAATGTCACTTTGACTACTATAACCATAAATTTGACCGATATTGACAGAAAAAAAGTAACTAAATTTAAAGTACATTCAATGTTTTAATGTTACTTTGACAACTATAGCCATAAATTTGAACGATATTGATAGAAAAAACAAGAAATTTAATATATAGAAAGTAAATTTAATATACAAATTTTTTAATACTTTAAATTTTTTATACTTAGAAAGTAAATTTAAACAATATTCTGACATAATGTTTTAAGGTCACTTTGACAACAATAGCCATAAATTTGATAGAAAAAAGTAATTAAATTTAATGAATATTCTGAGATAAAGTTTTAATGTCACTTTGACAACTATAGCCATAAATGTGACAGAAAAAAGTAACTAAATTTAAAGAATATTCTGACATAATGTTTTAATGTTACTTTGACAATTATAGCCATAAATGCGACATACAAAAGCAACTAAATTTAAAGTATATTTTGTTATAGTTTTAATGTGACTTTGACACCTGTAGCCAAATTTTTTACTGAAAAAAGTAACTAAATTGAAAGTATATTTTGGTATAATGTTTTAATGTCACTTTGACAACTGTAGCCAAAAATTTGACAGAAAAAAGTAACTAAATTTAAAGTATATTTTGATATAATGTCACTTTGACATCTATAGCCATACATGTGACAGAAAAAAGTAACTAAATTGAAAGTATATTTTGGTATAATGTTTTAATGTCACTTTGACAACTGTAGCCAAACAATTGGGAGAAAAAACTAAATTTAAAGAATATTTTGACTCAGTATTTGAATGTCACTTTGACAACTACAGTCATAAATTTAACCGAAAAAAGTAACTAATTTATAGAAATTTTTGACATAATGTTTTAAATGACACTCCGTGTCCCCCCATGACAACTTATTGAAAATGTAGTCTAAAACTTTCAAATTTTCGCCGTTCTTTCAAAAGGTTTTTTTTTCAAAAGCCAAGAGAAGTTTATTCAAGTCAAAACAAGTTTTTTCGAGTCAAGATATATTAGATTATTCGAGTCAAAACAAGTTTTTTCGAGTCAAGATATATTAGATTATTCGAGTCAAAACAAGTTTTTCGAGTCAAGACAAGTTGGTCAACTCAAGATTAGTTTATTTAAGTCAAGACAAGTTTTCGCCAGTCAGGACAAGTTTAATCGTGTCAAGAGAAGTTTATTCGAGTCAAAAGAAGTTTTTTCGAGTCAATACAAGTTTGTTCGAGCCAAGACAAGTTTATTCGACTCAAAACAAGTTTTTCGAGTCAAGACAAATTTGTCAAGTCAAGATTTAATTTATTTAAGTCAAGACAAGTTTATTCCAGTCAGTACAGGTTTCTTCGTGTCAAGAAAAGTTTATTTCAGTCAGAACAAGTTTGTTCGTGTCAAGACAAGTTTATTCGAGTCATGAACGTTTGAAATTTTTCTGGAAAAATATAAAACGGTTCTAACCGTAGTTAGAACCGTTGTCAAATTGACAACGATAAATGACATATTTGTCACGTTCTTGACACATATTTTAACAAAAGCGGGGGCGGATTTTCCTATAAGCTTAACAAGCTATAGCTTAGGACCACAACTTTCTTGGGGCCCCCAAAATACCCCTATGGGTATCCGAAAATCATATTTGGCACTAACAAAAGGGTTCGATATCTCAAATAGCTTAGGGCCTTATCAAGTCTAAATTATCCCCTGAACAAAAGTCTTAAAACATGTGTCAAGAATGGGACATATCAGTCATCTCTTATTGTCAATTTGACAACGGTTCTAACTAGGGTTAGAAACGCTTAATATTTTTCCTGAGAAATCTCAAACTGTTAAACAAGAGATGACAGATTTGACACATTTTTTAAAAATGAGTAAAAAACGTGACAAATCTGTCATCTCGTAGTCAATTTGACAACGGTTCTAACTACGGTTAGAACCGCTTTATATTTTTCCTGAAAAATCTCAAATCGTTAAACGAGAGATGACAGATTTGACACATTTTTAAAACATAAGTTAAAAACGTGACAAATCTGTTGTCAAATTGACAACTCTCGTTGTAAAATTGAAAACGGTTTATCGCTTTATATTTTTCCTGAAAAATCTCAAACCGTTAAGCGAGAGATGACAGATTTGACACATTCTAGACACATTTTTAAAAATGAGTTAAAAACGTGACAAATCTCATTGTGATTTGACAACTACGGTGTGAACCATTTTATAACTTTCCTGAAAAACTTCAAACCGCATATTTCAACGGATTTGTGAATTAGCTTTTATTTTCCTTCAAGGTCCGACCAATTATAATCCATCTACAGCGACAATAAATAAATTAGACCTCATTAAACTCTCATCTCTTGCAAGATGTTCAACTTCAATATTGCCAAAACACAATACCAACTTAACTACTTAGACTTATCCCTCTAGCATTGTCTATCTACTCTCGCCTCTCTGGTTTTGAAAGTCTAGTCTGTCTGGTCTGTCTGGCCTCTCTGTCTAGTCTTGTCCGTCTAGTCTTGTCCGTCTAGTCTTGTCCGTCTAGTCTTGTCCGTCTAGTCTTGTCCGTCTAGTCTTGTCCGTCTAGTCTTGTCCGTCTAGTCTTGTTCGTCTAGTCTTGTTCGTCTAGTCTTGTCCGTCTAGTCTTGTCCGTCTAGTCTTGTCCGCCTAGTCTTGTCCGTCTAGTCTTGTCCGTCTAGTCTTGTCCGTCTAGTCTTGTCTGTCTAGTCTTGTCCGTCTAGTCTTGTCCGTCTAGTCTTGTCCGTCTAGTCTTGTCCGTCTAGTCTTGTCCGTCTAGTCTTGTCCGTCTAGTCTTGTCCGTCTAGTCTTGTCCGTCTAGTCTTGTCCGTCTAGTCTTGTCCGTCTAGTCTTGTCCGTCTAGTCTTGTCTGTCTAGTCTTGTCTGTCTAGTCTTGTCTGTCTAGTCTTGTCTGTCTAGTCTTGTCTGTCTAGTCTTGTCTGTCTAGTCTTGTCTGTCTAGTCTTGTCTGTCTAGTCTTGTCTGTCTAGTCTTGTCTGTCTAGTCTTGTCTGTCTAGTCTTGTCTGTCTAGTCTTGTCTGTCTAGTCTTGTCTGTCTAGTCTTGTCTGTCTAGTCTTGTCTGTCTAGTCTTGTCTGTCTAGTCTGTCTAGTCTTGTCTGTCTAGTCTTGTCTGTCTAGTCTTGTCTGTCTAGTCTTGTCTGTCTAGTCTTGTCTGTCTAGTCTTGTCTGTCTAGTCTTGTCTGTCTAGTCTTGTCTGTCTAGTCTTGTCTGTCTAGTCTTGTCTGTCTAGTCTTGTCTGCCTAGTCTTGTCTGTCTAGTCTTGTCTGTCTAGTCTTGTCTGTCTAGTCTTGTCTGTCTAGTCTTGTCTGTCTAGTCTTGTCTGTCTAGTCTTGTCTGTCTAGTCTTGTCTGTCTAGTCTTGTCTGTCTAGTCTTGTCTGTCTAGTCTTGTCTGTCTAGTCTTGTCTGTCTAGTCTTGTCTGTCTAGTCTTGTCTGTCTAGTCTTGTCTGTCTAGTCTTGTCTGTCTAGTCTTGTCTGTCTAGTCTTGTCTGTCTAGTCTTGTCTGTCTAGTCTTGTCTGTCTAGTCTTGTCTGTCTAGTCTTGTCTGTCTAGTCTTGTCTGTCTAGTCTTGTCTGTCTAGTCTTGTCTGTCTAGTCTTGTCTGTCTAGTCTTGTCTGTCTAGTCTTGTCTGTCTAGTCTTGTCTGTCTAGTCTTGTCTGTCTAGTCTTGTCTGTCTAGTCTTGTCTGTCTAGTCTTGTCTGTCTAGTCTTGTCTGTCTAGTCTTCGTCTAGTCTTTCTGTCTAGTCTGTCTGTCTAGTCTTGTCTGTCTAGTCTTGTCTGTCTAGTCTTGTCTGTCTAGTCTTGTCTGTCTAGTCTTGTCTGTCTAGTCTTGTCTGTCTAGTCTTGTCTGTCTAGTCTTGTCTGTCTAGTCTTGTCTGTCTAGTCTTGTCTGTCTAGTCTTGTCTGTCTAGTCTGTGTCTGTGGTAGTCTTGTCTGTCTAGTCTTGTCTGTCTAGTCTTGTCTGTCTAGTCTTGTCTGTCTAGTCTTGTCTGTATAGTCTTGTCTGTCTAGTCTTGTCTGTCTAGTCTTGTCTGTCTAGTCTTGACTGTCTAGTCTTGTCTGTCTAGTCTTGTCTGTCTAGTCTTGTCTGTCTAGTCTTGTCTGTCTAGTCTTGTCTGTCTAGTCTTGTCGGTCTAGTCTTGTCTGTCTAGTCTTGTCAGTCTTGTCTTGTCTGTCTAGTCTTGTCTGTCTAGTCTTGTCTGTCTAGTCTTGTCTGTCTAGTCTTGTCTGTCTAGTCTTGTCTGTCTAGTCTTGTCTGTCTAGTCTTGTCTGTCTAGTCTTGTCTGTCTAGTCTTGTCTGTCTAGTCTTGTCTGTCTAGTCTTGTCTGTCTAGTCTTGTCTGTCTAGTCTTGTCTGTCTAGTCTTGTCTGTCTAGTCTTGTCTGTCTAGTCTTGTCTGTCTAGTCTTGTCTGTCTAGTCTTGTCTGTCTAGTCTTGTCTGTCTAGTCTTGTCTGTCTAGTCTTGTCTGTCTAGTCTTGTCTGTCTAGTCTTGTCTGTCTAGTCTTGTCTGTCTAGTCTTGTCTGTCTAGTCTTGTCTGTCTAGTCTTGTCTGTCTAGTCTTGTCTGTCTAGTCTTGTCTGTCTAGTCTTGTCTGTCTAGTCTTGTCTGTCTAGTCTTGTCTGTCTAGTCTTGTCTGTCTAGTCTTGTCTGTCTAGTCTTGTCTGTCTAGTCTTGTCTGTCTAGTCTTGTCTGTCTAGTCTTGTCTGTCTAGTCTTGTCTGTCTAGTCTTGTCTGTCTAGTCTTGTCTGTCTAGTCTTGTCTGTCTAGTCTTGTCTGTCTAGTCTTGTCTGTCTAGTCTTGTCTGTCTAGTCTTGTCTGTCTAGTCTTGTCTGTCTAGTCTTGTCTGTCTAGTCTTGTCTGTCTAGTCTTGTCTGTCTAGTCTTGTCTGTCTAGTCTTGTCTGTCTAGTCTTGTCTGTCTAGTCTTGTCTGTCTAGTCTTGTCTGTCTAGTCTTGTCTGTCTAGTCTTGTCTGTCTAGTCTTGTCTGTCTAGTCTTGTCTGTCTAGTCTTGTCTGTCTAGTCTTGTCTGTCTAGTCTTGTCTGTCTAGTCTTGTCTGTCTAGTCTTGTCTGTCTAGTCTTGTCTGTCTAGTCTTGTCTGTCTAGTCTTGTCTGTCTAGTCTTGTCTGTCTAGTCTTGTCTGTCTAGTCTTGTCTGTCTAGTCTTGTCTGTCTAGTCTTGTCTGTCTAGTCTTGTCTGTCTAGTCTTGTCTGTCTAGTCTTGTCTGTCTAGTCTTGTCTGTCTAGTCTTGTCTGTCTAGTCTTGTCTGTCTAGTCTTGTCTGTCTAGTCTTGTCTGTCTAGTCTTGTCTGTCTAGTCTTGTCTGTCTAGTCTTGTCTGTCTAGTCTTGTCTGTCTAGTCTTGTCTGTCTAGTCTTGTCTGTCTAGTCTTGTCTGTCTAGTCTTGTCTGTCTAGTCTTGTCTGTCTAGTCTTGTCTGTCTAGTCTTGTCTGTCTAGTCTTGTCTGTCTAGTCTTGTCTGTCTAGTCTTGTCTGTCTAGTCTTGTCTGTCTAGTCTTGTCTGTCTAGTCTTGTCTGTCTAGTCTTGTCTGTCTAGTCTTGTCTGTCTAGTCTTGTCTGTCTAGTCTTGTCTGTCTAGTCTTGTCTGTCTAGTCTTGTCTGTCTAGTCTTGTCTGTCTAGTCTTGTCTGTCTAGTCTTGTCTGTCTAGTCTTGTCTGTCTAGTCTTGTCTGTCTAGTCTTGTCTGTCTAGTCTTGTCTGTCTAGTCTTGTCTGTCTAGTCTTGTCTGTCTAGTCTTGTCTGTCTAGTCTTGTCTGTCTAGTCTTGTCTGTCTAGTCTTGTCTGTCTAGTCTTGTCTGTCTAGTCTTGTCTGTCTAGTCTTGTCTGTCTAGTCTTGTCTGTCTAGTCTTGTCTGTCTAGTCTTGTCTGTCTAGTCTTGTCTGTCTAGTCTTGTCTGTCTAGTCTTGTCTGTCTAGTCTTGTCTGTCTAGTCTTGTCTGTCTAGTCTTGTCTGTCTAGTCTTGTCTGTCTAGTCTTGTCTGTCTAGTCTTGTCTGTCTAGTCTTGTCTGTCTAGTCTTGTCTGTCTAGTCTTGTCTGTCTAGTCTTGTCTGTCTAGTCTTGTCTGTCTAGTCTTGTCTGTCTAGTCTTGTCTGTCTAGTCTTGTCTGTCTAGTCTTGTCTGTCTAGTCTTGTCTGTCTAGTCTTGTCTGTCTAGTCTTGTCTGTCTAGTCTTGTCTGTCTAGTCTTGTCTGTCTAGTCTTGTCTGTCTAGTCTTGTCTGTCTAGTCTTGTCTGTCTAGTCTTGTCTGTCTAGTCTTGTCTGTCTAGTCTTGTCTGTCTAGTCTTGTCTGTCTAGTCTTGTCTGTCTAGTCTTGTCTGTCTAGTCTTGTCTGTCTAGTCTTGTCTGTCTAGTCTTGTCTGTCTAGTCTTGTCTGTCTAGTCTTGTCTGTCTAGTCTTGTCTGTCTAGTCTTGTCTGTCTAGTCTTGTCTGTCTAGTCTTGTCTGTCTAGTCTTGTCTGTCTAGTCTTGTCTGTCTAGTCTTGTCTGTCTAGTCTTGTCTGTCTAGTCTTGTCTGTCTAGTCTTGTCTGTCTAGTCTTGTCTGTCTAGTCTTGTCTGTCTAGTCTTGTCTGTCTAGTCTTGTCTGTCTAGTCTTGTCTGTCTAGTCTTGTCTGTCTAGTCTTGTCTGTCTAGTCTTGTCTGTCTAGTCTTGTCTGTCTAGTCTTGTCTGTCTAGTCTTGTCTGTCTAGTCTTGTCTGTCTAGTCTTGTCTGTCTAGTCTTGTCTGTCTAGTCTTGTCTGTCTAGTCTTGTCTGTCTAGTCTTGTCTGTCTAGTCTTGTCTGTCTAGTCTTGTCTGTCTAGTCTTGTCTGTCTAGTCTTGTCTGTCTAGTCTTGTCTGTCTAGTCTTGTCTGTCTAGTCTTGTCTGTCTAGTCTTGTCTGTCTAGTCTTGTCTGTCTAGTCTTGTCTGTCTAGTCTTGTCTGTCTAGTCTTGTCTGTCTAGTCTTGTCTGTCTAGTCTTGTCTGTCTAGTCTTGTCTGTCTAGTCTTGTCTGTCTAGTCTTGTCTGTCTAGTCTTGTCTGTCTAGTCTTGTCTGTCTAGTCTTGTCTGTCTAGTCTTGTCTGTCTAGTCTTGTCTGTCTAGTCTTGTCTGTCTAGTCTTGTCTGTCTAGTCTTGTCTGTCTAGTCTTGTCTGTCTAGTCTTGTCTGTCTAGTCTTGTCTGTCTAGTCTTGTCTGTCTAGTCTTGTCTGTCTAGTCTTGTCTGTCTAGTCTTGTCTGTCTAGTCTTGTCTGTCTAGTCTTGTCTGTCTAGTCTTGTCTGTCTAGTCTTGTCTGTCTAGTCTTGTCTGTCTAGTCTTGTCTGTCTAGTCTTGTCTGTCTAGTCTTGTCTGTCTAGTCTTGTCTGTCTAGTCTTGTCTGTCTAGTCTTGTCTGTCTAGTCTTGTCTGTCTAGTCTTGTCTGTCTAGTCTTGTCTGTCTAGTCTTGTCTGTCTAGTCTTGTCTGTCTAGTCTTGTCTGTCTAGTCTTGTCTGTCTAGTCTTGTCTGTCTAGTCTTGTCTGTCTAGTCTTGTCTGTCTAGTCTTGTCTGTCTAGTCTTGTCTGTCTAGTCTTGTCTGTCTAGTCTTGTCTGTCTAGTCTTGTCTGTCTAGTCTTGTCTGTCTAGTCTTGTCTGTCTAGTCTTGTCTGTCTAGTCTTGTCTGTCTAGTCTTGTCTGTCTAGTCTTGTCTGTCTAGTCTTGTCTGTCTAGTCTTGTCTGTCTAGTCTTGTCTGTCTAGTCTTGTCTGTCTAGTCTTGTCTGTCTAGTCTTGTCTGTCTAGTCTTGTCTGTCTAGTCTTGTCTGTCTAGTCTTGTCTGTCTAGTCTTGTCTGTCTAGTCTTGTCTGTCTAGTCTTGTCTGTCTAGTCTTGTCTGTCTAGTCTTGTCTGTCTAGTCTTGTCTGTCTAGTCTTGTCTGTCTAGTCTTGTCTGTCTAGTCTTGTCTGTCTAGTCTTGTCTGTCTAGTCTTGTCTGTCTAGTCTTGTCTGTCTAGTCTTGTCTGTCTAGTCTTGTCTGTCTAGTCTTGTCTGTCTAGTCTTGTCTGTCTAGTCTTGTCTGTCTAGTCTTGTCTGTCTAGTCTTGTCTGTCTAGTCTTGTCTGTCTAGTCTTGTCTGTCTAGTCTTGTCTGTCTAGTCTTGTCTGTCTAGTCTTGTCTGTCTAGTCTTGTCTGTCTAGTCTTGTCTGTCTAGTCTTGTCTGTCTAGTCTTGTCTGTCTAGTCTTGTCTGTCTAGTCTTGTCTGTCTAGTCTTGTCTGTCTAGTCTTGTCTGTCTAGTCTTGTCTGTCTAGTCTTGTCTGTCTAGTCTTGTCTGTCTAGTCTTGTCTGTCTAGTCTTGTCTGTCTAGTCTTGTCTGTCTAGTCTTGTCTGTCTAGTCTTGTCTGTCTAGTCTTGTCTGTCTAGTCTTGTCTGTCTAGTCTTGTCTGTCTAGTCTTGTCTGTCTAGTCTTGTCTGTCTAGTCTTGTCTGTCTAGTCTTGTCTGTCTAGTCTTGTCTGTCTAGTCTTGTCTGTCTAGTCTTGTCTGTCTAGTCTTGTCTGTCTAGTCTTGTCTGTCTAGTCTTGTCTGTCTAGTCTTGTCTGTCTAGTCTTGTCTGTCTAGTCTTGTCTGTCTAGTCTTGTCTGTCTAGTCTTGTCTGTCTAGTCTTGTCTGTCTAGTCTTGTCTGTCTAGTCTTGTCTGTCTAGTCTTGTCTGTCTAGTCTTGTCTGTCTAGTCTTGTCTGTCTAGTCTTGTCTGTCTAGTCTTGTCTGTCTAGTCTTGTCTGTCTAGTCTTGTCTGTCTAGTCTTGTCTGTCTAGTCTTGTCTGTCTAGTCTTGTCTGTCTAGTCTTGTCTGTCTAGTCTTGTCTGTCTAGTCTTGTCTGTCTAGTCTTGTCTGTCTAGTCTTGTCTGTCTAGTCTTGTCTGTCTAGTCTTGTCTGTCTAGTCTTGTCTGTCTAGTCTTGTCTGTCTAGTCTTGTCTGTCTAGTCTTGTCTGTCTAGTCTTGTCTGTCTAGTCTTGTCTGTCTAGTCTTGTCTGTCTAGTCTTGTCTGTCTAGTCTTGTCTGTCTAGTCTTGTCTGTCTAGTCTTGTCTGTCTAGTCTTGTCTGTCTAGTCTTGTCTGTCTAGTCTTGTCTGTCTAGTCTTGTCTGTCTAGTCTTGTCTGTCTAGTCTTGTCTGTCTAGTCTTGTCTGTCTAGTCTTGTCTGTCTAGTCTTGTCTGTCTAGTCTTGTCTGTCTAGTCTTGTCTGTCTAGTCTTGTCTGTCTAGTCTTGTCTGTCTAGTCTTGTCTGTCTAGTCTTGTCTGTCTAGTCTTGTCTGTCTAGTCTTGTCTGTCTAGTCTTGTCTGTCTAGTCTTGTCTGTCTAGTCTTGTCTGTCTAGTCTTGTCTGTCTAGTCTTGTCTGTCTAGTCTTGTCTGTCTAGTCTTGTCTGTCTAGTCTTGTCTGTCTAGTCTTGTCTGTCTAGTCTTGTCTGTCTAGTCTTGTCTGTCTAGTCTTGTCTGTCTAGTCTTGTCTGTCTAGTCTTGTCTGTCTAGTCTTGTCTGTCTAGTCTTGTCTGTCTAGTCTTGTCTGTCTAGTCTTGTCTGTCTAGTCTTGTCTGTCTAGTCTTGTCTGTCTAGTCTTGTCTGTCTAGTCTTGTCTGTCTAGTCTTGTCTGTCTAGTCTTGTCTGTCTAGTCTTGTCTGTCTAGTCTTGTCTGTCTAGTCTTGTCTGTCTAGTCTTGTCTGTCTAGTCTTGTCTGTCTAGTCTTGTCTGTCTAGTCTTGTCTGTCTAGTCTTGTCTGTCTAGTCTTGTCTGTCTAGTCTTGTCTGTCTAGTCTTGTCTGTCTAGTCTTGTCTGTCTAGTCTTGTCTGTCTAGTCTTGTCTGTCTAGTCTTGTCTGTCTAGTCTTGTCTGTCTAGTCTTGTCTGTCTAGTCTTGTCTGTCTAGTCTTGTCTGTCTAGTCTTGTCTGTCTAGTCTTGTCTGTCTAGTCTTGTCTGTCTAGTCTTGTCTGTCTAGTCTTGTCTGTCTAGTCTTGTCTGTCTAGTCTTGTCTGTCTAGTCTTGTCTGTCTAGTCTTGTCTGTCTAGTCTTGTCTGTCTAGTCTTGTCTGTCTAGTCTTGTCTGTCTAGTCTTGTCTGTCTAGTCTTGTCTGTCTAGTCTTGTCTGTCTAGTCTTGTCTGTCTAGTCTTGTCTGTCTAGTCTTGTCTGTCTAGTCTTGTCTGTCTAGTCTTGTCTGTCTAGTCTTGTCTGTCTAGTCTTGTCTGTCTAGTCTTGTCTGTCTAGTCTTGTCTGTCTAGTCTTGTCTGTCTAGTCTTGTCTGTCTAGTCTTGTCTGTCTAGTCTTGTCTGTCTAGTCTTGTCTGTCTAGTCTTGTCTGTCTAGTCTTGTCTGTCTAGTCTTGTCTGTCTAGTCTTCTTCCGTCTGTCTAGTCTTGTCTGTCTAGTCTTGTCTGTCTAGTCTTGTCTGTCTAGTCTTGTCTGTCTAGTCTTGTCTGTCTAGTCTTGTCTGTCTAGTCTTGTCTGTCTAGTCTTGTCTGTCTAGTCTTGTCTGTCTAGTCTTGTCTGTCTAGTCTTGTCTGTCTAGTCTTGTCTGTCTAGTCTTGTCTGTCTAGTCTTGTCTGTCTAGTCTTGTCTGTCTAGTCTTGTCTGTCTAGTCTTGTCTGTCTAGTCTTGTCTGTCTAGTCTTGTCTGTCTAGTCTTGTCTGTCTAGTCTTGTCTGTCTAGTCTTGTCTGTCTAGTCTTGTCTGTCTAGTCTTGTCTGTCTAGTCTTGTCTGTCTAGTCTTGTCTGTCTAGTCTTGTCTGTCTAGTCTTGTCTGTCTAGTCTTGTCTGTCTAGTCTTGTCTGTCTAGTCTTGTCTGTCTAGTCTTGTCTGTCTAGTCTTGTCTGTCTAGTCTTGTCTGTCTAGTCTTGTCTGTCTAGTCTTGTCTGTCTAGTCTTGTCTGTCTAGTCTTGTCTGTCTAGTCTTGTCTGTCTAGTCTTGTCTGTCTAGTCTTGTCTGTCTAGTCTTGTCTGTCTAGTCTTGTCTGTCTAGTCTTGTCTGTCTAGTCTTGTCTGTCTAGTCTTGTCTGTCTAGTCTTGTCTGTCTAGTCTTGTCTGTCTAGTCTTGTCTGTCTAGTCTTGTCTGTCTAGTCTTGTCTGTCTAGTCTTGTCTGTCTAGTCTTGTCTGTCTAGTCTTGTCTGTCTAGTCTTGTCTGTCTAGTCTTGTCTGTCTAGTCTTGTCTGTCTAGTCTTGTCTGTCTAGTCTTGTCTGTCTAGTCTTGTCTGTCTAGTCTTGTCTGTCTAGTCTTGTCTGTCTAGTCTTGTCTGTCTAGTCTTGTCTGTCTAGTCTTGTCTGTCTAGTCTTGTCTGTCTAGTCTTGTCTGTCTAGTCTTGTCTGTCTAGTCTTGTCTGTCTAGTCTTGTCTGTCTAGTCTTGTCTGTCTAGTCTTGTCTGTCTAGTCTTGTCTGTCTAGTCTTGTCTGTCTAGTCTTGTCTGTCTAGTCTTGTCTGTCTAGTCTTGTCTGTCTAGTCTTGTCTGTCTAGTCTTGTCTGTCTAGTCTTGTCTGTCTAGTCTTGTCTGTCTAGTCTTGTCTGTCTAGTCTTGTCTGTCTAGTCTTGTCTGTCTAGTCTTGTCTGTCTAGTCTTGTCTGTCTAGTCTTGTCTGTCTAGTCTTGTCTGTCTAGTCTTGTCTGTCTAGTCTTGTCTGTCTAGTCTTGTCTGTCTAGTCTTGTCTGTCTAGTCTTGTCTGTCTAGTCTTGTCTGTCTAGTCTTGTCTGTCTAGTCTTGTCTGTCTAGTCTTGTCTGTCTAGTCTTGTCTGTCTAGTCTTGTCTGTCTAGTCTTGTCTGTCTAGTCTTGTCTGTCTAGTCTTGTCTGTCTAGTCTTGTCTGTCTAGTCTTGTCTGTCTAGTCTTGTCTGTCTAGTCTTGTCTGTCTAGTCTTGTCTGTCTAGTCTTGTCTGTCTAGTCTTGTCTGTCTAGTCTTGTCTGTCTAGTCTTGTCTGTCTAGTCTTGTCTGTCTAGTCTTGTCTGTCTAGTCTTGTCTGTCTAGTCTTGTCTGTCTAGTCTTGTCTGTCTAGTCTTGTCTGTCTAGTCTTGTCTGTCTAGTCTTGTCTGTCTAGTCTTGTCTGTCTAGTCTTGTCTGTCTAGTCTTGTCTGTCTAGTCTTGTCTGTCTAGTCTTGTCTGTCTAGTCTTGTCTGTCTAGTCTTGTCTGTCTAGTCTTGTCTGTCTAGTCTTGTCTGTCTAGTCTTGTCTGTCTAGTCTTGTCTGTCTAGTCTTGTCTGTCTAGTCTTGTCTGTCTAGTCTTGTCTGTCTAGTCTTGTCTGTCTAGTCTTGTCTGTCTAGTCTTGTCTGTCTAGTCTTGTCTGTCTAGTCTTGTCTGTCTAGTCTTGTCTGTCTAGTCTTGTCTGTCTAGTCTTGTCTGTCTAGTCTTGTCTGTCTAGTCTTGTCTGTCTAGTCTTGTCTGTCTAGTCTTGTCTGTCTAGTCTTGTCTGTCTAGTCTTGTCTGTCTAGTCTTGTCTGTCTAGTCTTGTCTGTCTAGTCTTGTCTGTCTAGTCTTGTCTGTCTAGTCTTGTCTGTCTAGTCTTGTCTGTCTAGTCTTGTCTGTCTAGTCTTGTCTGTCTAGTCTTGTCTGTCTAGTCTTGTCTGTCTAGTCTTGTCTGTCTAGTCTTGTCTGTCTAGTCTTGTCTGTCTAGTCTTGTCTGTCTAGTCTTGTCTGTCTAGTCTTGTCTGTCTAGTCTTGTCTGTCTAGTCTTGTCTGTCTAGTCTTGTCTGTCTAGTCTTGTCTGTCTAGTCTTGTCTGTCTAGTCTTGTCTGTCTAGTCTTGTCTGTCTAGTCTTGTCTGTCTAGTCTTGTCTGTCTAGTCTTGTCTGTCTAGTCTTGTCTGTCTAGTCTTGTCTGTCTAGTCTTGTCTGTCTAGTCTTGTCTGTCTAGTCTTGTCTGTCTAGTCTTGTCTGTCTAGTCTTGTCTGTCTAGTCTTGTCTGTCTAGTCTTGTCTGTCTAGTCTTGTCTGTCTAGTCTTGTCTGTCTAGTCTTGTCTGTCTAGTCTTGTCTGTCTAGTCTTGTCTGTCTAGTCTTGTCTGTCTAGTCTTGTCTGTCTAGTCTTGTCTGTCTAGTCTTGTCTGTCTAGTCTTGTCTGTCTAGTCTTGTCTGTCTAGTCTTGTCTGTCTAGTCTTGTCTGTCTAGTCTTGTCTGTCTAGTCTTGTCTGTCTAGTCTTGTCTGTCTAGTCTTGTCTGTCTAGTCTTGTCTGTCTAGTCTTGTCTGTCTAGTCTTGTCTGTCTAGTCTTGTCTGTCTAGTCTTGTCTGTCTAGTCTTGTCTGTCTAGTCTTGTCTGTCTAGTCTTGTCTGTCTAGTCTTGTCTGTCTAGTCTTGTCTGTCTAGTCTTGTCTGTCTAGTCTTGTCTGTCTAGTCTTGTCTGTCTAGTCTTGTCTGTCTAGTCTTGTCTGTCTAGTCTTGTCTGTCTAGTCTTGTCTGTCTAGTCTTGTCTGTCTAGTCTTGTCTGTCTAGTCTTGTCTGTCTAGTCTTGTCTGTCTAGTCTTGTCTGTCTAGTCTTGTCTGTCTAGTCTTGTCTGTCTAGTCTTGTCTGTCTAGTCTTGTCTGTCTAGTCTTGTCTGTCTAGTCTTGTCTGTCTAGTCTTGTCTGTCTAGTCTTGTCTGTCTAGTCTTGTCTGTCTAGTCTTGTCTGTCTAGTCTTGTCTGTCTAGTCTTGTCTGTCTAGTCTTGTCTGTCTAGTCTTGTCTGTCTAGTCTTGTCTGTCTAGTCTTGTCTGTCTAGTCTTGTCTGTCTAGTCTTGTCTGTCTAGTCTTGTCTGTCTAGTCTTGTCTGTCTAGTCTTGTCTGTCTAGTCTTGTCTGTCTAGTCTTGTCTGTCTAGTCTTGTCTGTCTAGTCTTGTCTGTCTAGTCTTGTCTGTCTAGTCTTGTCTGTCTAGTCTTGTCTGTCTAGTCTTGTCTGTCTAGTCTTGTCTGTCTAGTCTTGTCTGTCTAGTCTTGTCTGTCTAGTCTTGTCTGTCTAGTCTTGTCTGTCTAGTCTTGTCTGTCTAGTCTTGTCTGTCTAGTCTTGTCTGTCTAGTCTTGTCTGTCTAGTCTTGTCTGTCTAGTCTTGTCTGTCTAGTCTTGTCTGTCTAGTCTTGTCTGTCTAGTCTTGTCTGTCTAGTCTTGTCTGTCTAGTCTTGTCTGTCTAGTCTTGTCTGTCTAGTCTTGTCTGTCTAGTCTTGTCTGTCTAGTCTTGTCTGTCTAGTCTTGTCTGTCTAGTCTTGTCTGTCTAGTCTTGTCTGTCTAGTCTTGTCTGTCTAGTCTTGTCTGTCTAGTCTTGTCTGTCTAGTCTTGTCTGTCTAGTCTTGTCTGTCTAGTCTTGTCTGTCTAGTCTTGTCTGTCTAGTCTTGTCTGTCTAGTCTTGTCTGTCTAGTCTTGTCTGTCTAGTCTTGTCTGTCTAGTCTTGTCTGTCTAGTCTTGTCTGTCTAGTCTTGTCTGTCTAGTCTTGTCTGTCTAGTCTTGTCTGTCTAGTCTTGTCTGTCTAGTCTTGTCTGTCTAGTCTTGTCTGTCTAGTCTTGTCTGTCTAGTCTTGTCTGTCTAGTCTTGTCTGTCTAGTCTTGTCTGTCTAGTCTTGTCTGTCTAGTCTTGTCTGTCTAGTCTTGTCTGTCTAGTCTTGTCTGTCTAGTCTTGTCTGTCTAGTCTTGTCTGTCTAGTCTTGTCTGTCTAGTCTTGTCTGTCTAGTCTTGTCTGTCTAGTCTTGTCTGTCTAGTCTTGTCTGTCTAGTCTTGTCTGTCTAGTCTTGTCTGTCTAGTCTTGTCTGTCTAGTCTTGTCTGTCTAGTCTTGTCTGTCTAGTCTTGTCTGTCTAGTCTTGTCTGTCTAGTCTTGTCTGTCTAGTCTTGTCTGTCTAGTCTTGTCTGTCTAGTCTTGTCTGTCTAGTCTTGTCTGTCTAGTCTTGTCTGTCTAGTCTTGTCTGTCTAGTCTTGTCTGTCTAGTCTTGTCTGTCTAGTCTTGTCTGTCTAGTCTTGTCTGTCTAGTCTTGTCTGTCTAGTCTTGTCTGTCTAGTCTTGTCTGTCTAGTCTTGTCTGTCTAGTCTTGTCTGTCTAGTCTTGTCTGTCTAGTCTTGTCTGTCTAGTCTTGTCTGTCTAGTCTTGTCTGTCTAGTCTTGTCTGTCTAGTCTTGTCTGTCTAGTCTTGTCTGTCTAGTCTTGTCTGTCTAGTCTTGTCTGTCTAGTCTTGTCTGTCTAGTCTTGTCTGTCTAGTCTTGTCTGTCTAGTCTTGTCTGTCTAGTCTTGTCTGTCTAGTCTTGTCTGTCTAGTCTTGTCTGTCTAGTCTTGTCTGTCTAGTCTTGTCTGTCTAGTCTTGTCTGTCTAGTCTTGTCTGTCTAGTCTTGTCTGTCTAGTCTTGTCTGTCTAGTCTTGTCTGTCTAGTCTTGTCTGTCTAGTCTTGTCTGTCTAGTCTTGTCTGTCTAGTCTTGTCTGTCTAGTCTTGTCTGTCTAGTCTTGTCTGTCTAGTCTTGTCTGTCTAGTCTTGTCTGTCTAGTCTTGTCTGTCTAGTCTTGTCTGTCTAGTCTTGTCTGTCTAGTCTTGTCTGTCTAGTCTTGTCTGTCTAGTCTTGTCTGTCTAGTCTTGTCTGTCTAGTCTTGTCTGTCTAGTCTTGTCTGTCTAGTCTTGTCTGTCTAGTCTTGTCTGTCTAGTCTTGTCTGTCTAGTCTTGTCTGTCTAGTCTTGTCTGTCTAGTCTTGTCTGTCTAGTCTTGTCTGTCTAGTCTTGTCTGTCTAGTCTTGTCTGTCTAGTCTTGTCTGTCTAGTCTTGTCTGTCTAGTCTTGTCTGTCTAGTCTTGTCTGTCTAGTCTTGTCTGTCTAGTCTTGTCTGTCTAGTCTTGTCTGTCTAGTCTTGTCTGTCTAGTCTTGTCTGTCTAGTCTTGTCTGTCTAGTCTTGTCTGTCTAGTCTTGTCTGTCTAGTCTTGTCTGTCTAGTCTTGTCTGTCTAGTCTTGTCTGTCTAGTCTTGTCTGTCTAGTCTTGTCTGTCTAGTCTTGTCTGTCTAGTCTTGTCTGTCTAGTCTTGTCTGTCTAGTCTTGTCTGTCTAGTCTTGTCTGTCTAGTCTTGTCTGTCTAGTCTTGTCTGTCTAGTCTTGTCTGTCTAGTCTTGTCTGTCTAGTCTTGTCTGTCTAGTCTTGTCTGTCTAGTCTTGTCTGTCTAGTCTTGTCTGTCTAGTCTTGTCTGTCTAGTCTTGTCTGTCTAGTCTTGTCTGTCTAGTCTTGTCTGTCTAGTCTTGTCTGTCTAGTCTTGTCTGTCTAGTCTTGTCTGTCTAGTCTTGTCTGTCTAGTCTTGTCTGTCTAGTCTTGTCTGTCTAGTCTTGTCTGTCTAGTCTTGTCTGTCTAGTCTTGTCTGTCTAGTCTTGTCTGTCTAGTCTTGTCTGTCTAGTCTTGTCTGTCTAGTCTTGTCTGTCTAGTCTTGTCTGTCTAGTCTTGTCTGTCTAGTCTTGTCTGTCTAGTCTTGTCTGTCTAGTCTTGTCTGTCTAGTCTTGTCTGTCTAGTCTTGTCTGTCTAGTCTTGTCTGTCTAGTCTTGTCTGTCTAGTCTTGTCTGTCTAGTCTTGTCTGTCTAGTCTTGTCTGTCTAGTCTTGTCTGTCTAGTCTTGTCTGTCTAGTCTTGTCTGTCTAGTCTTGTCTGTCTAGTCTTGTCTGTCTAGTCTTGTCTGTCTAGTCTTGTCTGTCTAGTCTTGTCTGTCTAGTCTTGTCTGTCTAGTCTTGTCTGTCTAGTCTTGTCTGTCTAGTCTTGTCTGTCTAGTCTTGTCTGTCTAGTCTTGTCTGTCTAGTCTTGTCTGTCTAGTCTTGTCTGTCTAGTCTTGTCTGTCTAGTCTTGTCTGTCTAGTCTTGTCTGTCTAGTCTTGTCTGTCTAGTCTTGTCTGTCTAGTCTTGTCTGTCTAGTCTTGTCTGTCTAGTCTTGTCTGTCTAGTCTTGTCTGTCTAGTCTTGTCTGTCTAGTCTTGTCTGTCTAGTCTTGTCTGTCTAGTCTTGTCTGTCTAGTCTTGTCTGTCTAGTCTTGTCTGTCTAGTCTTGTCTGTCTAGTCTTGTCTGTCTAGTCTTGTCTGTCTAGTCTTGTCTGTCTAGTCTTGTCTGTCTAGTCTTGTCTGTCTAGTCTTGTCTGTCTAGTCTTGTCTGTCTAGTCTTGTCTGTCTAGTCTTGTCTGTCTAGTCTTGTCTGTCTAGTCTTGTCTGGTCTAGTCTTGTCTGTCTAGTCTTGTCTGTCTAGTCTTGTCTGTCTAGTCTTGTCTGTCTAGTCTTGTCTGTCTAGTCTTGTCTGTCTAGTCTTGTCTGTCTAGTCTTGTCTGTCTAGTCTTGTCTGTCTAGTCTTGTCTGTCTAGTCTTGTCTGTCTAGTCTTGTCTGTCTAGTCTTGTCTGTCTAGTCTTGTCTGTCTAGTCTTGTCTGTCTAGTCTTGTCTGTCTAGTCTTGTCTGTCTAGTCTTGTCTGTCTAGTCTTGTCTGTCTAGTCTTGTCTGTCTAGTCTTGTCTGTCTAGTCTTGTCTGTCTAGTCTTGTCTGTCTAGTCTTGTCTGTCTAGTCTTGTCTGTCTAGTCTTGTCTGTCTAGTCTTGTCTGTCTAGTCTTGTCTGTCTAGTCTTGTCTGTCTAGTCTTGTCTGTCTAGTCTTGTCTGTCTAGTCTTGTCTGTCTAGTCTTGTCTGTCTAGTCTTGTCTGTCTAGTCTTGTCTGTCTAGTCTTGTCTGTCTAGTCTTGTCTGTCTAGTCTTGTCTGTCTAGTCTTGTCTGTCTAGTCTTGTCTGTCTAGTCTTGTCTGTCTAGTCTTGTCTGTCTAGTCTTGTCTGTCTAGTCTTGTCTGTCTAGTCTTGTCTGTCTAGTCTTGTCTGTCTAGTCTTGTCTGTCTAGTCTTGTCTGTCTAGTCTTGTCTGTCTAGTCTTGTCTGTCTAGTCTTGTCTGTCTAGTCTTGTCTGTCTAGTCTTGTCTGTCTAGTCTTGTCTGTCTAGTCTTGTCTGTCTAGTCTTGTCTGTCTAGTCTTGTCTGTCTAGTCTTGTCTGTCTAGTCTTGTCTGTCTAGTCTTGTCTGTCTAGTCTTGTCTGTCTAGTCTTGTCTGTCTAGTCTTGTCTGTCTAGTCTTGTCTGTCTAGTCTTGTCTGTCTAGTCTTGTCTGTCTAGTCTTGTCTGTCTAGTCTTGTCTGTCTAGTCTTGTCTGTCTAGTCTTGTCTGTCTAGTCTTGTCTGTCTAGTCTTGTCTGTCTAGTCTTGTCTGTCTAGTCTTGTCTGTCTAGTCTTGTCTGTCTAGTCTTGTCTGTCTAGTCTTGTCTGTCTAGTCTTGTCTGTCTAGTCTTGTCTGTCTAGTCTTGTCTGTCTAGTCTTGTCTGTCTAGTCTTGTCTGTCTAGTCTTGTCTGTCTAGTCTTGTCTGTCTAGTCTTGTCTGTCTAGTCTTGTCTGTCTAGTCTTGTCTGTCTAGTCTTGTCTGTCTAGTCTTGTCTGTCTAGTCTTGTCTGTCTAGTCTTGTCTGTCTAGTCTTGTCTGTCTAGTCTTGTCTGTCTAGTCTTGTCTGTCTAGTCTTGTCTGTCTAGTCTTGTCTGTCTAGTCTTGTCTGTCTAGTCTTGTCTGTCTAGTCTTGTCTGTCTAGTCTTGTCTGTCTAGTCTTGTCTGTCTAGTCTTGTCTGTCTAGTCTTGTCTGTCTAGTCTTGTCTGTCTAGTCTTGTCTGTCTAGTCTTGTCTGTCTAGTCTTGTCTGTCTAGTCTTGTCTGTCTAGTCTTGTCTGTCTAGTCTTGTCTGTCTAGTCTTGTCTGTCTAGTCTTGTCTGTCTAGTCTTGTCTGTCTAGTCTTGTCTGTCTAGTCTTGTCTGTCTAGTCTTGTCTGTCTAGTCTTGTCTGTCTAGTCTTGTCTGTCTAGTCTTGTCTGTCTAGTCTTGTCTGTCTAGTCTTGTCTGTCTAGTCTTGTCTGTCTAGTCTTGTCTGTCTAGTCTTGTCTGTCTAGTCTTGTCTGTCTAGTCTTGTCTGTCTAGTCTTGTCTGTCTAGTCTTGTCTGTCTAGTCTTGTCTGTCTAGTCTTGTCTGTCTAGTCTTGTCTGTCTAGTCTTGTCTGTCTAGTCTTGTCTGTCTAGTCTTGTCTGTCTAGTCTTGTCTGTCTAGTCTTGTCTGTCTAGTCTTGTCTGTCTAGTCTTGTCTGTCTAGTCTTGTCTGTCTAGTCTTGTCTGTCTAGTCTTGTCTGTCTAGTCTTGTCTGTCTAGTCTTGTCTGTCTAGTCTTGTCTGTCTAGTCTTGTCTGTCTAGTCTTGTCTGTCTAGTCTTGTCTGTCTAGTCTTGTCTGTCTAGTCTTGTCTGTCTAGTCTTGTCTGTCTAGTCTTGTCTGTCTAGTCTTGTCTGTCTAGTCTTGTCTGTCTAGTCTTGTCTGTCTAGTCTTGTCTGTCTAGTCTTGTCTGTCTAGTCTTGTCTGTCTAGTCTTGTCTGTCTAGTCTTGTCTGTCTAGTCTTGTCTGTCTAGTCTTGTCTGTCTAGTCTTGTCTGTCTAGTCTTGTCTGTCTAGTCTTGTCTGTCTAGTCTTGTCTGTCTAGTCTTGTCTGTCTAGTCTTGTCTGTCTAGTCTTGTCTGTCTAGTCTTGTCTGTCTAGTCTTGTCTGTCTAGTCTTGTCTGTCTAGTCTTGTCTGTCTAGTCTTGTCTGTCTAGTCTTGTCTGTCTAGTCTTGTCTGTCTAGTCTTGTCTGTCTAGTCTTGTCTGTCTAGTCTTGTCTGTCTAGTCTTGTCTGTCTAGTCTTGTCGTCTAGTCTTGTCTGTCTAGTCTTGTCTGTCTAGTCTTGTCTGTCTAGTCTTGTCTGTCTAGTCTTGTCTGTCTAGTCTTGTCTGTCTAGTCTTGTCTGTCTAGTCTTGTCTGTCTAGTCTTGTCTGTCTAGTCTTGTCTGTCTAGTCTTGTCTGTCTAGTCTTGTCTGTCTAGTCTTGTCTGTCTAGTCTTGTCTGTCTAGTCTTGTCTGTCTAGTCTTGTCTGTCTAGTCTTGTCTGTCTAGTCTTGTCTGTCTAGTCTTGTCTGTCTAGTCTTGTCTGTCTAGTCTTGTCTGTCTAGTCTTGTCTGTCTAGTCCTGTCTGTCTAGTCTTGTCTGTCTAGTCTTGTCTGTCTAGTCTTGTCTGTCTAGTCTTGTCTGTCTAGTCTTGTCTGTCTAGTCTTGTCTGTCTAGTCTTGTCTGTCTAGTCTTGTCTGTCTAGTCTTGTCTGTCTAGTCTTGTCTGTCTAGTCTTGTCTGTCTAGTCTTGTCTGTCTAGTCTTGTCTGTCTAGTCTTGTCTGTCTAGTCTTGTCTGTCTAGTCTTGTCTGTCTAGTCTTGTCTGTCTAGTCTTGTCTGTCTAGTCTTGTCTGTCTAGTCTTGTCTGTCTAGTCTTGTCTGTCTAGTCTTGTCTGTCTAGTCTTGTCTGTCTAGTCTTGTCTGTCTGGTCTGTCTAGTCTGTCTGTCCTGTCTGTCTAGTCTGTCTGTCTAGTCTTGTCTGTCTTGTCTGTCTAGTCTTGTCTGTCTAGTCTTGTCTGTCTAGTCTTGTCTGTCTAGTCTTGTCTGTCTAGTCTTGTCTGTCTAGTCTTGTCTGTCTAGTCTTGTCTGTCTAGTCTTGTCTGTCTAGTCTTGTCTGTCTAGTCTTGTCTGTCTAGTCTTGTCTGTCTAGTCTTGTCTGTCTAGTCTTGTCTGTCTAGTCTTGTCTGTCTAGTCTTGTCTGTCTAGTCTTGTCTGTCTAGTCTTGTCTGTCTAGTCTTGTCTGTCTAGTCTTGTCTGTCTAGTCTTGTCTGTCTAGTCTTGTCTGTCTAGTCTTGTCTGTCTAGTCTTGTCTGTCTAGTCTTGTCTGTCTAGTCTTGTCTGTCTAGTCTTGTCTGTCTAGTCTTGTCTGTCTAGTCTTGTCTCTCTAGTCTTGTCTGTCTAGTCTTGTCTGTCTAGTCTTGTCTGTCTAGTTTTGTCTGTCTAGTCTTGTCTGTCTAGTCTTGTCTGTCTAGTCTTGTCTGTCTATTCTTGTCTGTCTAGTCTTGTCTGTCTAGTCTTGTCTGTCTAGTCTTGTCTGTCTAGTCTTGTCTGTCTAGTCTTGTCTGTCTAGTCTTGTCTGTCTAGTCTTGTCTGTCTAGTCTTGTCTGTCTAGTCTTGTCTGTCTAGTCTTGTCTGTCTAGTCTTGTCTGTCTAGTCTTGTCTGTCTAGTCTTGTCTGTCTAGTCTTGTCTGTCTAGTCTTGTCTGTCTAGTCTTGTCTGTCTAGTCTTGTCTGTCTAGTCTTGTCTGTGTAGTCTTGTCTGTCTAGTCTTGTCTGTCTAGTCTTGTCTGTCTAGTGTTGTCTGTCTAGTCTTGTCTGTCTAGTCTTGTCTGTCTAGTCTTGTCTGTCTAGTCTTGTCTGTCTAGTCTTGTCTGTCTAGTCTTGTCTGTCTAGTCTTGTCTGTCTAGTCTTGTCTGTCTAGTCTTGTCTGTCTAGTCTTGTCTGTCTAGTCTTGTCTGTCTAGTCTTGTCCGTCTAGTCTGTCTAGTCTGTCTAGTCTTGTCTGTTTAGTCTTGTCTGTCTAGTCTTGTCTGTCTAGTCTTGTCTGTCTAGTCTTGTCTGTCTAGACTTGTCTGTCTAGTCTTGTCTGTCTAGTCTTGTCTGTCTAGTCTTGTCTGTCTAGTCTTGTCTGTCTAGTCTTGTCTGTCTAGTCTTGTCTGTCTAGTCTTGTCTGTATAGTCTTGTCTGTCTAGTCTTCTTGTCTGTCTAGTCTTGTCTGTCTAGTCTTGTCTGTCTAGTCTTTTCTGTCTAGTCTTGTCTGTCTAGTCTTGTCTGTCTAGTCTTGTCTGTCTAGTCGTGTCTGTCTAGTTTTGTCTGTCTAGTCTTGTCTGTCTAGTCTTGTCTGTCTAGTCTTGTCTGTCTAGTCTTGTCTGTCTAGTCTTGTCTGTCTAGTCTTGTCTGTCTAGTCTTGTCTGTCTAGTCTTGTCTGTCTAGTCTTGTCTGTCTAGTCTTGTCTGTCTAGTCTTGTCTGTCTAGTCTTGTCTGTCTAGTCTTGTCTGTCTTGTCTTGTCTGTCTAGTCTTGTCTGTCTAGTCTTGTCTGTCTAGTCTTGTCTGTCGAGTCTTGTCTGTCTAGTCTTGTCTGTCTAGTCTTGTCTGTATAGGCTGGTCTGTCTAGTCTTGTCTGTCTAGTCTTGTCTGTCTAGTCTTGTCTGTCTAGTCTTGTCTGTCTAGTCTTGTCTGACTAGTCTTGTCTGTCTAGTCTTGTCTGTCTAGTCTTGTCTGTCTAGTCTTGTCTGTCTAGTTTTGTCTGTCTAGTCTTGTCTGTCTAGTCTTGTCTGTCTAGTCTTGTCTGTCTAGTCTTGTCTGTCTAGTCCTGTCTGTCTAGTCTTGTCTGCCTAGTCTTGTCTGCCTAGTCTTGTCTGTCCAGTCTTATCTGTCTAGTCTTGTCTGTCTGGTCTTGTCTGTCTAGTCTTGTATGTCTAGTCTTGTCTGTCTAGTCTTGTCTGTCTAGTCTTGTCTGTCTAGTCTTGTCTGTCTATTCTTGTCTGTCTAGTCTTGTCTGTCTAGTCTTGTCTGTCTAGTCTTGTCTGTCTAGTCTTGTCTGTCTAGGTCTTGTCTGTCTAGTCTTGTCTGTCTAGTCTTGTCTGTCTAGTCTTGTCTGTCTAGTCTTGTCTGTCTAGTCTTGTCTGTCTAGTCTTGTCTGTCTAGTCTTGTCTGTCTAGTCTTGTCTGTCTAGAATTGTCTGTCTAGTCTTGTCTGTCTAGTCTTGTCTGTCTAGTCTTGTCTGTCTAGTCTTGTCTGTCTAGTCTTGTCTGTCTAGTCTTGTCTGTCTAGTCTTGTCTGTCTAGTCTTGTCTGTCTAGTCTTGTCTGTCTAGTCTTGTCTGTCTAGTCTTGTCTGTCTAGTCTTGTCTGTCTAGTCTTGTCTGTCTAGTCTTGTCTGTCTAGTCTTGTCTGTCTAGTCTTGTCTGTCTAGTCTTGTCTGTCTAGTCTTGTCTGTCTAGTCTTGTCTGTCTAGTCTTGTCTGTCTAGACTTGTCTGTCTAATCTTGTCTGTCTAGTCTTGTCTGTCTATTCTTGTCTGTCTAGTCTTGTCTGTCTAGTCTTGTCTGTCTAGTCTTGTCTGTCTAGTCTTGTCTGTCTAGTCTTGTCTGTCTAGTCTTGTCTGTCTAGTCTTGTCTGTCTAGTCTTGTCTGACTAGACTTGTCTGTCTAGTCTTGTCTGTCTAGTCTTGTCTGTCTAGTCCTGTCTATCTAGTCCTGTCTGTCTAGTCTTGTCTGTCTAGTCTTGTCTGTCTAGTCTTGTCTGTCTAGTCTTGTCTGTCTAGTCTTGTCTGTCTAGTCTTGTCTGTCTAGTCTTGTCTGTCTAGTCTTGTCTGTCTAGTCTTGTCTGTCTAGTCTTGCCTGTCTAGTCTTGTCTGTCTAATCTTGTCTGTCTAGTCTTGTCTGTCTAGTCCTGTCTGTCTAGTCCTGTCTGTCTAGTCCTGTCTGTCTAGTCCTGTCTGTCTAGTCTTGTCTGTCTGGTCTTGTCTGTCTAGTCTTGTCTGTCTAGTCCTGTCTGTCTAGTCCTGTCTGTCTAGTCTTGTCTGTCTAGTCTTGTCTGTCTAGTCTTGTCTGTCTAGTCTGTCCTAGTCTTGTCTGTCTAGTCTTGTCTGTCTAGTCTTGTCTGTCTAGTCTTGTCTGTCTAGTCTTGTCTGTCTAGTCTTGTCTGTCTAGTCTTGTCTGTCTAGTCTTGTCTGTCTAGTCTGTGTCTAGTCTTGTCTGTCTAGTCTTGTCTGTCTAGTCTTGTCTGTCTAGTCTTGTCTGTCTAGTCTTGTCTGTCTAGTCTTGTCTGTCTAGTCTTGTCTGTCTAGTCTTGTCTGTCTAGTCTTGTCTGTCTAGTCTTGTCTGTCTAGTCTTGTCTGTCTAGTCTTGTCTGTCTAGTCTTGTCTGTCTAGTCTTGTCTGTCTAGTCTTGTCTTGTCTGTCTTGTCTTGTCTGTCTAGTCTTGTCTGTCTAGTCTTGTCTGTCTAGTCTTGTCTGTCTAGTCTTGTCTGTCTAGTCTTGTCTGTCTAGTCTTGTCTGTCTAGTCTTGTCTGTCTAGTCTTGTCTGTCTAGTCTTGTCTGTCTAGTCTTGTCTGTCTAGTCTTGTCTGTCTAGTCTTGTCTGTCTAGTCTTGTCTGTCTAGTCTTGTCTGTCTAGTCTTGTCTGTCTAGTCTTGTCTCTGTTCTAGTCTTGTCTGTCTAGTCTTGTCTGTCTAGTCTTGTCTGTCTAGTCTTGTCTGTCTAGTCTTGTCTGTCTAGTCTTGTCTGTCTAGTCTTGTCTGTCTAGTCTTGTCTGTCTAGTCTTGTCTGTCTAGTCTTGTCTGTCTAGTCTTGTCTGTCTAGTCTTGTCTGTCTAGTCTTGTCTGTCTAGTCTTGTCTGTCTAGTCTTGTCTGTCTAGTCTTGTCTGTCTAGTCTTTGTCTGTCTAGTCTTGTCTGTCTAGTCCTTGTCTGTCTAGTCTTGTCTGTCTAGTCTTGTCTGTCTAGTCTTGTCTGTCTAGTCTGTAGTCTTGTCTGTCTAGTCTTGTCTGTCTAGTCTTGTCTAGTCTTGTCTGTCTAGTCTTGTCTGTCTAGTCTTGTCTGTCTAGTCTTGTCTGTCTAGTCTTGTCTGTCTAGTCTTGTCTGTCTAGTCTTGTCTGTCTAGTCTTGTCTGTCTAGTCTTGTCTGTCTAGTCTTGTCTGTCTGTCTGTTGTCTGTCTGTCTGTTGTCTGTCTGTCTAGTCTTGTCTGTCTAGTCTTCTGTCTAGTCTAGTCTGTCTAGTCTGTCTAGTCTTGTCTGTCTAGTCTTGTCTGTCCTAGTCCTTGCTCTGTCTAGTCTTGTCTGTTAGTCTTGTCTGTCTAGTCCTTG